>CAJGYO010000831.1:0-105295 GCA_904845875.1 Miscanthus lutarioriparius | reverse complement strand
CAAATATTTATAGATCGATGCGTACTATATAATACTGAAATATACTACTATGAAACAGCTAGCTACCGGACAATACGCTGACAGGCCACATGGTTACTTGAATAATAATCTCTCCATGGCATGCTATAGTTGACCCGTCGACAAAACCACCTCACCTCGACACCAAAATCTCAACTTCTCGTAGCAATCCATCGTCCGCGCAGGAGCTGGCATCGTCTTGTGGTTCCTCCTTTCTTGCTTAGCTTGCGGATCGACAGGACCTGCACGTTTAATTTCTCCAGCTTGTTGGTGAGTAATAAGCATGTAATTCTACTAGCTAGATAGTTTCCTGATCCAGTAGGCTGTGGCTGTGGCAATAGGAGCATCAGCTACTATTGCTTGCATTGGTCAATTGGTGGCTTCCGCTAATTGTGTTGGTGTGGTTGTGGTTTTCACTCCCTCTACCCAGATGCATCATACTCGGATATACAGATCTTCCGTTCCGGTGGGTCGTTCCTTATTATAGTTTCTTCTTCCTTGCGAACGTACAGCAACATGGGATCTATCGGTTGCTAGTCCCTGGAGCTAGCACCGAGTGTGTGTTCCCAAAACTACTTGGGAACAATCAAATTGTTCTGCTCGCTCGTTTCTCCGATCCAGGCAGTGACTCGGATATACGTTGATCCGCCGACAAAAACACCTCACCTCCACCGAAATCTCGACTTCTTCCTCGTGACGCCATCCATCTATCGTCCGATCCGCGCCGGCGCTGGCATCGTCTTGTTCTTCCTTTCTTGCTTAGCTTGTTTCCTCCAGCTTATTGGTGAGTAAGCATGTACTATATTTGCTTTGCATTATATCGGTGGGATCCGCTAATGGTGGTTGTGCTTTTTCGATCTCCCTCGATCTATGCAGACCGCAGACGCATCATATATATACATACGCGGATAGATCTTCCGTTCCGGCGGGCCAGTGGCTGCACACCAACAGATCGAGGGCAACATGGGATCTCTCGGCTAGTCTCGCTGGACTTAGCACCGATTGTGAATTGTGTTGCCAAAACTACTTGGGAACGATCAAATTCTTCACCTCGCTCGTTTCTCCAATCCAGACAGTGAGTAAACAAGATCTTTTACATAGCTAGTTTTCGCGATCCACCAGTAAACAGAAGCACCTGCAGTATATATCGTCTAGGCATTGTCTGGAGTCTGGACACTACCTTATTGATGCTAAATAAACAAGCCCACATGACTTGAGCACACATCGTGGAACCTGCAAAACCACACGCTGCAATGTCTCTACAAAAAACCAAATAAACCCTCTGCTTCAGAAGCTACTGGGCACTCAGGATTTCACGGGTTTGCAGAAAAAAAAAAAATACCAAGTAGAAGTAGCGCTAGCTTGCCCGGGTGGAATGCACGTCAGGGCATCATATCTTAGGTTTTGGTCAAAACATTAAATAAGTTTTGGGCGTTTTGAGGTGGTTTAATTTCTAGCACCATATGGACCTATCTCCACAAAAACATGGCATGCGAGAGCATCGAAAGAGAAAAGATTGACCATACAAGTTTTTTTTTTGGCTGGGTGCTTAGCAATTAGCAACACCGGTCCTGACAAGTAAATCCATGTATGCATTTCTTATTGTTGCTGCTAGTAGTTACCCAAAACATGTCACACTGAAGGCTGACAGCTTTAGTCAGCAGCACCTTGCCTCAATGCTGGCTCCAGCCCTAATTACAGTTGGTTCTTTGTTACTCCCTCCATTTCAAAGTGTTATACAATCCATTCTGCCTCCCTAGCGTAAGAAAATCATGTGCTATTACTCACTAATCATGCTACCTAACCAGCATCGGCGATCGACACGCTTGCTTGCGTGGCGCCGGCGCCTCACCCGCTCTCCTTGTGGATTAGGGAAGAGCTGTCGCATTGCCTCTACATGCGAGGGGTTGAACTGGTCGACGAAGATACTATCGTAGGCGTTCTTGGCTGCCGTGGTCGTACATTGATCGAGGATCCCCATCCGCTTCATCATCAGCACCTCTCCCGGCTTAGAACCAGGGACGCGTGCGTGAAAGTGCCTAGGCGACGATCCTCCTGCTACGGGTTGGCAACTTTGGTTGTGCCTGCACAATCGGCCAAGGGAGCAGCGGCGATGGCGCCTTACGCAAGATCTTGTCGGTGAAGCGCTTGAGCCTCTTGGCGGCAGAGCTCCCGCTATCAGCCGGACGGGGAGGGGTTGCCACGTCGGCGCCTGGGGGGATGGCGCCGGAGTCTGGGCTTGCCTCGGTAACCACGACACCGTGTTGTCCCTACCAGGGTGGCGTGACATGTGGCGACCGCTGCACAGGTGACAACGAAGGTGAGTCCATCGTCCACAAGAGAGCCTTCGCCGGTGAACGGTTGTCCACCAACGATGCTTCATCTTCCTAAGAGGTGGCCGTAGCAGGCGGGCACCCTGGTCCTGCAGTGCAGGCTGGGAGACGACGAGCGAGGCAGCGAACTCCTCTAGCATTGGGTCGACCCACGCGGGAGGCCCCGCGCTCGCCCATAGCTCCAACACTAGCGGATCCAGCTAGGGGAAGCAAAGTGCAGCATCAGAGGTAGCAGCGCTGTCGTCATGGTCGATAGGCGCACCCACGCTGCTGTCCTCTGTCATCTCGCTCTAGCGTCGCCAGTGTCGTCGTCGGACTCTGCCGGCACTCCACACGACACCCTGCGCGGCCCCATCCAAGCGCCGGTGGAGAGTTGTGGGGTGCGTGCTAGGAGGCGTTAGGCCCATGGGGCGCGTGCTAGGAGATCGTTGGGTTGCCACCACGGCGGGCATGGGCGCTTGCGGTCCCCTAGCGAGGTGACGGAAGCTGTGGCGAGACAGCAACGCCGACAATTGGCAAGTCGCTACTCAGTGCGACTAGGAGAGGCAGTTGAAGCATCTGCCATGAAGCTCTGCGGGGATCTTCTGGGCCTATGGAAGCTGCTTTGGACCGCGGCGAGGCTCAACCAAGGCGGCCGTAGGGTCCTGTCTCCTGCTGGGGGAGGATTTCAAGCCACCCATAGGCATTGGGGATGGAGACCCGTCCACGGTGGCCAAGGCGTTGGCGGGCAGGGACATGGCCATCCATGGGACGAGCAGGCATGCCGCACAGCAGCTATGGGCGCGGCCGGCTACGCTTCCTCCACCTCCGGCCAGGTCCCTTCGGCGTGGTCGGCTCCACTGTGGCCCATAACGCGACAGGGCAAACTCAGGCGCTTGCGGTTATGCGCCGACCGCCGCTTCGTCGGGCGACGAGCGACGTCCAGGTAGGTTGTGCGGTGGTCGTCGTCGGACTCGTCGCCACCGTCGTCCACCCACCAACAGCGTATGGATCACCCACCCTAGACTGGGTAGAAAGGAGCCGCGTCCGGTGAAAGGGGGGAGCTAGGGGTGGCTCGTGGTGGCGCGGCGGCAGGATGATGGGACAGCGTCCCCGGAGGTGGCTGCACCTACCCAGTCCTCGTCACGGCCGACGGTCACCGTCCGGCCCGGCAGCGGCGGCATGTAGGGGTCGGATCTGGCCCGCACGTGCGGCCCCGTGGCGGTCACGGTAGGCCCAATGCCAGCGCTGCTGAGGGCTTTGCTAGAGGTGGTGGCGCCACGGTGGGGTCTGGCGTCATCCGCGTCTCACGGTGGGGTGGGGAGGCGCCCGCTGCAGAGGAGGTGGTGGCCACCGTGATGGGGATGGCGCTGCTGCAGCTATTGGAGATGGAGATGGCAGCCGTGGTAAGGGGCGACGTCGACGATCGTCGCGGGCGGTGCTCGTCGCGAGATCCCACAAGGGTGGGCTCATTGGTGGCGGCCAGCGCTTGGCGGCCGAGATCCCACGAAAGCTCACCGGCGCTGGTTGTCGCGGGTGTCGGTGTGGCGAGGGAGGGGGAGGAGGGCGTGGGGCGGCTTTGCTGCGCGGCGGCGTCTTGCGGCGTCGCCGAGATTCGCCGCCTAGGGTTACGCTACTCGTGGGCCTCGCTGTACTTTACAATATTGCCGAGTGCACGGGTTCTAGATACATAGGTGTTTGCTATGCACTTAGATATACACTATGTCTAGATACATAATAAAGGCAATGCATCTAGAAATGTCAAAATGTCTTATAATTTGGAATGTAGCGAGTAATGTTTTAGCGGATCGGACGAAGTAATATACATCTTTGGGATGTTGTGAAAAAAGAATATATATCTTTGGGAGAGCACAGGGCCGCTCATATCATTTTTTTTATGAAAGGCCACCCATATCATTAATCAGAATACCCTAATAACAATCTCTGTTTAACACAAGTATTAAACATAATTTTCCCTCTAAAGCGTGGTTCCGTAAATAGGAATGGACAGCCGTGAGATATTGGAGTTGGAGAACAAGCTTCTTGATCCGACCACAGAAGAACCAATTTCTCTACCCCTACACTTTTTGAGATCGATAACAAATGATTTTAGCAATGAGCAAGAACTTCGGGAGGGGTGGGTGCGGAGTGGTTTACAAGGTAAATATGATGAATTCTTTCTCGCTCCAACTCACAAATAAAAATGTTGGCAGCCATATTTAATCACAATTACTCTATGTAGGGACGACTTCTCTACCATGGCGATTCATTTATTGCTGTGAAGAAGTTTCATGATAGTCATGTAGTGAATGGTGATGAACAGTTCCAGAAAGTGGCCACTTCTCTTATCAAACACCCAAATGTAACACAACTCCTAGGTTACTGTTCAGAATCAAAGGAGAGATGATCAAGCTACCGAACGGGAAATATGTTATTGGCCGATAAACAGACAAGAATTCTCTGCTTCGAGTATATGTGTAATGAAGGCCTTGATAAGCATCTTTCAGGTACGTTTCAGAAACACGGGATGAGGGACATACATTTATCATCTCCCTATTTTTTCTCATTTTCTCAAGTTTAAATTGTTAGAACACACCTTGTAGCCACAATCAGCAGAACACTGAAATATGTTACCTGCACCCAAAAAGGTTGTTCTAGTTCGAGTCCAAATATCTTAGATTTAAACAAGTATAGTATACAATAAACATCTTAAATAAATAAATAAATATATTGCCTCAATATTTATAGTACTAAATAAGATCCATCATGAAATATATCTTGATAGTATCTCTATTTGGTGTTATAAATGTTGATAGTCTTCTTTATAAATTTGGTCAAACTTAAATTGACTATCTAACTAGAATAACTTTGTTTTTTGGACGAGCTAGAAACTAGATATTACTATTACTGCTACTCAACCACACAAAATGTGTTTCATTGCTCTTCTTATTAAGCATGGATGACAAGATTAATTATGTCAAGAAAAAGTATTTCTACAGATGAATCTTCCGGTCTTGAGTGGAACACGAGATACAAGATAATTAAGGGAATTTGCCACGGTTTGAATTTCCTTCATGGGTATAATATTATTCATCTGGATCTTAAACCTCAAAATATATTAATGGATGCTACTATGATGCCAAAATTGCGGATTTTGATTTGTCAAGGTTGTTGGGTGAACAAAATCCCAGACTGTCACTAAAACTGCAAATCCCCGGAACCAGGTAAGCTACACCCCACAACAAATACCGTTTGCTTTCTTAGTAATATATTAATGGTCTCAATTATGCTTGCACCATCTCAAACTCTTGATGTCTACTGCAGGGGATACATGGCACCAGAATACATAGACAGGGGTGTAATCTCAAAGAAAGCAGATATATTCAGTTTGGGTGTCATAATTATAGAGATACTCAAAGGCTGCAAGGACGACTATCCAGACTATGGCCAAAGCACCGAAGTTTTCCAGCACTTCACAGAGAAAGTAATAAGATGAAGTAACGAATATTCTGCATGTGTACTATCGCTCTAGCTCACTTATTATATATGCAATTGTGTAGGTGCTCAGTAATTGGAGGAACAGATTCGAAAGATCATCGAAGTATACATCGCCAGAACTACATACCCAGCTAGTAAAACAATGCATCAACATAGCTTTGGAATGTGTGCACCCTGAGAAGGAGAAAAGGCCAAATGTATCAAATATAATTGAAATTCTTAATGCAGCAGAAGGAAGTTGTGTTCAAAATGGTGAAGATTTACTGGTAGATCACCAGGTATGATACTCTCTCCATCTCCAAATAAATCAATTCCAAGAATCCGTTCAAGTTAAACTATCTTAAGTTTGACTAAACTTTATAGCAAAGAGTAACAACATCTATGAAATAAATGAGCATATTATAAAAATATATTCTATGGTATATCTAGTGATAATAATTTGAAAATATATTCTATGGTATATCTAGTGATAATAATTTGATGTGATAAATCTTGACAGTTTTTTTTAGAAATTCGGTCAAAGTTTAAATTTTTTTACTTAAGACAACTCTAGGAATCTGTTTATTTAGGGACAGAGGGAGTATCTTATATCCCATTGAGTATGCGGCCCTTTCTGCACTTTATTGCAATATTAGACGTGAAAAGTGTCCTACAATTTTGGAATATGCTATTTTTTGGGTATAGTCATGGCATGTGCCTTAGTTCTTTTTTCTTAATAAAAATCACTTGATATGCATGTAATGAATGATATGTTTCTTTAGTGAAAACCGACAGATAATGTGTGGGAAATATCCATAAATAACATTTCATTTTCATTATTTTTTAGTTATAGATGCAAATGTGGAAGCTCAACTATTTCTTGAGATACCAATCAACATGAAGGTTAACTTTTTAAGAAAAAAAAATCACTTGATATGCTTGTAATGAATGATATGTTTCTTTAGTGAAACCCGACAGATAATGTGTGGGAAATATCCATAAATAACATTTCATTTTCATTGTTTTTTAGTTATAGATGCAAACCGGCAGCTCAACTATTTCTTAAGATACCAATCACATGAAGGTTAACTTTCTAAGAAAAAAATAAGAACCTTAATACCACCAGGCTCACTTTGTTGGTTTTAGTTCATGTGTCACATATGTGACATGTGGGCCGCACATGTATTTAGTTTTTTAACCATGTCGTCTTTTATTAAACATTTGGACTCCTAAATGATCTCAAATGTTGAGCACTACAAATTAGGGATAGAGGATTTCTCCATCTGAGAACTAAAAAAAATGGGAAAAATAAAAAATGTTCATAATTAGAGAGCTAAAACACTAAAGAACCCACTTTGCAATGGTCAAGGGGTATTTTGTCCGGTTTTAAAAGTTGAGATATGTATTTATCTGACATTGAAGTTTAAGTAAGGTGGTCTTTCAAATTCAGTACTAGTTTAGGGGTGAATCGGACTTTACTCTAAAAAAAGCGGTGGACATAATATTACTTGACTTTCGAAATCCCCATACACATATATAGTATGCCGCCTTAGAAAAAGAAACACAGGAAGTATATTTCTGTGGCCTTTAATATCTGTGACAAGCTAAGGTGCAGTAAGTCTAACTGTTTCTTGCATAATTATTCATAGATTGAAGCCCAGGAAGGGGTACTGCAACCGGATGTGCAGCGTGAGGACGGCTTGATGGATCACCGACCAGCGTGGATCACAAAAGGCATAATGAAATCAGCAGCTGCACCACTCCAACCACAACGCGAGCCAGTTTTGGAAAGTGTGGATGGTTCGCTTTGTTATCAAGGGTCACGAAATGCATCATTTTGGGTGGCGCACAAGGCGTTGGCTTCCTTAGAGGACAACTGCTCAAGGACCTGGGCAGCCACCATCAACCTTGGCCCGGCGTCCACGGCCCTCCAAATAGAGTCGCTATCTGTCAAAGGCGATTCTTGAGTCCACCCTCGGCAAGGTGATACACAACTCGATGCTTGAGCACCGCTCTAATGATGCTTCAAGACCTCGTATATGACGCTGAGGATGTGGTGGACGAGATGGAATACTTTCACATCCAAGACATGCTGGACGCCAGCCAGCATGCCGAAGGTTGCGCCCACAACCTGGACCTTAATGTGTCCCCTTGCTCACCTCAGTCATCTTTTCATGATGATGAAAACTATAACTATGATGTTGATGATGATGATAATGGTGAATATGATGATGATGATGATGATGATAATGATGGTGAATATGATGATGATGATGATGATGATGATGATGATGATGATAACAACAACGAGAACTATAACTATGATGATGATGACAACAATTCACCAGAGTTGCCATCCGTTCATGATGAACCACCAAAGTTGAGATTTGATAGGGACAATGCCTCCCGAAGAATAGAACATATTGTAGAGCAAATGCAGCTCATTGAAAAGAAGTTCTCTAGTGCTATTAAACTATTAGGTTCTAACTGGAGCACTGCCCCAAACATTGCACAAAGTCGCCCCATCACCATCTCTGAAAGTATAGAGCCAAAACTGTATGGGAGGGAGCTTATGGTGAAGAGCATCATAGATGATATCACAAAGGGTAAACATTCTGGTGAGGTCCTCACAGTTATTCCAATTATTGGTCCAGGGGGCATAGGAAAGACAATCACAAGCACAACATATATATCACACAAGGAGAGGTGCAAAACATTTTGATGTAAAAGTTTGGACATGTGTCTCACTCAACTTTAATGTGAATAAGCTGATAGAAGAGATTCAAAGATATATCCCTAAAGATGATCATGAAAGTTGTAATGGTGCTGCTAGTGAGTTGATTGGGCAAAGATTGAAAAATAAGAGGTTTTTGCTTGTATTAGATGATATATGGGACTGTTGTGATGAGGATGAATGGAAACGGTCTGCAAAAGCCATTCCGAAAATCACAAGTCTTGGGTAATATAATTATAGTCACAACTCGATTTCCAAAGACAAGCACACATAATGGTTCGGAAAATGATCATTCAATATATTTGCAAGGTCTAGATAGTGAACCATTTGAGGAATTACTCCTAAATATTATCTTTGGTGATGATGATCAATCTAGAAAGGACCATATATTCTTGCTTGAAATTGGGATTATGATAGTTTGGTAGACTAAAGGGCTCCCTCTTGCAGCAAAAAACTGTTGGTAGATTGTTGAAAACCCAACTTGACTTGGTTCACTGGACTAGAGTCTTAGAAAGTAAGCAATGGGAGCATAGCAGCGGTAAGAATGACATTATGCCTGCACTGAAGTTGAGCTTTGATTACTTACGTCCTCGGCTTCAGCAGATGTTTTCTCCCATCGTGCTTTGTTTCCTCAAGATTACTGATTTGAAGGAGAAGAGCTAATTAACTTCGGATAGGACAAGAAGCTTTGCATTATTCACCACATGGTGAAAGTAAAAGAGTTGAAGATATCGGGCTAAGTCATTTGACTGAGTTGGTTAATTATGGATTTTTGGAAGATGAAGGGGAAAAGGATGGAAGAACTTGTTACATCATTCATGATCTCTTACATGAATTAGCACGAAAAGTTTCATCACTTGAATGCCTTAGCATAGACACTCAATCTCAAGTGAGCTCCTTACAAATCCCGACATCAATCCGCCACTTGTCTATCAACATAGATGATACCAGTGTCAACAATAGATTGACACAAAAAAATTGTGTGGAGGATATCAATACATTGCACACAAGATTAAAAGTTGAAAACGCAAACTTTGATGATATTTGGGAAACACCACGGTTGCTTTGTGAAGGCTTTTGGTGATTTATTTAGGGAAGCAAAGGCCCTTCGTGTTATTTTTCTATCGAAGCATCCTATGATCTGGAATATTTGTTCAAAGAACTTTTATAGTCTACTCCATCTTCGCTACCTTGGATTGAATGTTCTTCTCAATATAAAGCCAGATTTCCCAATAAAATTTCTAGATTTCATCACATGATGGTCCTAGATGCAAAACAACTTTGTGACATCATAGATCTACCAAGAGATGTCAACAACCTTGTAAAATTGCGCCATCTTCTTGTTCAAGATGATACAATACACTCTAGCATCAACGAGGTTGGGAAACTAAAATCATTACAAGAGTTGAGAAGATTTGTGGTCAAACAAGATCATCAAGGTTTTGAATTAAGGCGGATAGGACATTTGGAAGAGCTCCATGGATCACTGTGCATTGATAGTCTTGAAAAAGTTCATGTACCGGAAGAAGCAGATGAAGCAAAATTGATGTTGAAAAGCCACTTACATGAGTTGATACTACGTTGGAATATTAATTGGCATGCCGATGATTTTGCACTCCAAAAACATGTTCTTGAAAGGCTTAAGCCAAATCGCAATCTTCGAAAGTTATCCATTATAGGGCACAGAGGAGGCACTTGCCCTTCATGGCTGAGTATGAACCTCTCACTCAGTAGTCTGAAATCTCTCTGCCTACATGATGTAAACTGGAAAACATTTCCACCTATTGGAGATTTGTGGTTAGTAAATGTGCCCCGTGAGGAAATCTCAATCAATATCCCTGAGAAGAGGTTTGGAAATTTGAGAAGGCTGGAACTTATACACTTGTCAGGGTTGAAAACGTGGGCTGTACATGCCCCTTGTCAATTGTTTCCTTATTTGGAAGTGCTTATCATTAGGGATTGCTCTCAACTTGTGGAATTGTCGTTTTCGCATTCTGCTGGTTGTTGTCAACAAGGGAAAGATGCAAATGACAATTTATTTCCTAGACTGAAGGAGCTCAAGATTAAGAGATGTCCACAACTATTGTCATTTGCACCCATTCCTTGGACTGAAGCTCCGTGCTACATTAAAATAACAGGAATTTCATCTCTTGATAAATTGGTTTATGGAAAAGAATATAGTTATTTGACCATTGAGGGAAATAATAAGGATACAAATGATAGCACGGTTTGGGATGTGCTAGCTTTTCATAATCTAACTGGACTAGAGGACTTGTACCTGTACCGGTGCCAATCTCTGCCACTGCATTACTTACAAATACTATCATCCCTAAGGACCCTACATATGTCTTATCTGAGTAATGTCTTTCCACTTGTTGAAGCTGACAGCCATGTCAAATACCAGTTTCCAGTTGAATCGCTGGCCATCAGGGGCGAGGGGAGTGCTAGTGGGAAAGAGTTGACACAGCTACTTGTCTACTTCCCAAACCTCTCAGATCTGAAGCTGTGGTTCTGTGCAAAGGTAACAGGGCTGGCTGTGAATGTGAGGGGACAGCACGCAACAGAGACGCCCGGAACAACAACTTCAGCTAACAAAGAGGATCAGCAGCAGGATGCAAGAGCAAATGTCGACGTAATAGTCGCATCAGAAGAAGCAGAACATGGCCTATTGATTTTGCCTCCCCAACTGCAGGACCTGGAGATCCATGGCAGCCCAAAGCTGCGACTCCTTGGCTCCAATCCACATGACGACAGCAACAAAGATGGACGAACTGGGCAAGGAGGAGGGCTCTGGGGTCTAAGCTCCCTCCGAAGGCTGGAAATCGAGGATTGCCCCGAGCTCCTGTCCTCATACTCGTCTTCATCCTTCTCTTCTTCTTTCCCCTTGCCCAACTCCCTGGAACACCTTAACATTTCAGGAGCGATCGGCACGGGGGCTGAACTGCCTCTATCAAACCTCACTGCTCTCACAAGTTTATCCATATACCGATGTGGGGATTTAAGAGGCGAGGGATTGTGGTCTCTCCTCGCCCAAGGCCATCTCAAAGAATTATTTGTTCGAGGAAACCCCAATTTTTTTGTTGATTCCGAACAGGAGATTCCATCCTGTTCCTCAAAACTGCAGAGGCTCGACATAGATGATGTGTCTGGATTCACTGCTGCGGCCATTCGTCATAGCCTGCTCTTTTCCTCGCTCACCGTATTGAGTATTTGTGGGGATTACAAGGTGAAGAGCTTCACAGAGGAGCAAGAGGCCCTTCTGTTTGTCGACTCCCTCGGGGATATCACATTTATTTGCTGCCACAACCTGCAGTCCCTCCCTGAACGGCTACCTAGACATCCCAACCTCAAGAGGTTACACATCTGGGCGTGCGGAGCAATCCAGATGCTGCCCAAGGAGGGCCTCCCAAGTTCACTGCAAGAGTTGTATATCAGAGAATGTCCAAAAATCCAGTCACTGCCCAAGGTGGATGACCTTCCAAGCTCCCTGCGATATTTAAATGTCCGTGAAAGCGGAAGCGAGGAGCTAAGGAGACAGTGCCGCAAGTTGATAAATATCATTCCAATAGTCGAAGTCTGACAAACCCAAGGTAACAAAGAGGTGGAACTTCCCACCCATCAATTTCCCTTGCTTCTCCCTAACCCCATAAACCTCCGTCATTCTTGTTTCGTTTATTTGGCCACAATTGATGTTTTCTTCTAGGTAATCCGCTTGTTTCCATCTGCTGTGCAGGGCATTTCTTCATATTGTGTATTATTGTCCTCTGGATTCTCTCTCTATCTATTCACAATTTTCAATTATAATAATCTCTGCACATGCCTTCCACCCTATACATCAAACTGGTAAGTGCCTGTGAAACCACCTCTGTAGTCTCATACTGTCATACAGCTATTTACATGTTCACAATGTTGCTTATTTGATGCTTGACCCAGTTATTTATGCACTTATTAATGCCTTTTGTTTTGTGTGTAACAATAACCTATATACGTTCTCGATCAGGTGAATATGTTTAATGTACTCCTGCCTTGCAGTTCTGAATCTCAGACGATTTATTGAAATACGGATGCTGCTGTATGTTTTTTTTTTCTAATCAATGGTCTGCACTCTTATGAAAGCCTGTTCAGCAATAAATGGTTTCAGCCTTCCCATGTCTCTTGGATCTGAGAAAATATGATTGCTCTACTTCTAGTCTTTTAGGCAAGGTAATAACCACATTTCATAAAGTATGCTCTGTTTACGTTGAACATAATTGTATATACTCATTCCCCTGCAATCCAATAATGCATAATAGTGCAACCCGCTTGTTTTCATCTACTATGCAGGGCACTTCTTCATATTGTCCATTATTCTATCCTTCGGATTCTCTCTTTATATATTTACAATTCTGAATTCTAAAGAATGAATACCTCTGCACGTGCCTCCCACCCTTTACATACTCAGAATGTTTGCTTACTTGCTGATTTGATGCTTGTTCGATTATTTATGCACTTTTCCCTTATTAATGCCTTCTATTTTTTGTGTAACAATAACAGTATATATGTTTTCGATCAAGTGAATATGTTTAATATACTCCAGCCTTGTTGTTTCAATCTCAGAAGATTTACTGAAATATGGATGCTGTGTATGATTTTTCTAGTCAAACAGTTTGCACTCTTAGGAAAGCAAGTTCGGCAGTAAATGGTTTCAGTCCTCCCATGACAGCTGAAAATCATGCGACAATGCAAATTTTGTGCTCTTTGCTTTTCCCACATCTCAATGGCTATTGAAACCTCAGAGGTGGGCAGTGGAAAAAATATCTTTTGATCACTGAATTTACAAATAGCAGACACAATCCAGAAACCATAATATTTTTCTCAAATGTCAAACAAAAACTGGACACTTGTGAAACTTTGTCCATGAAAAACTGACATAATACTATTTTATTGTGACAATATATTCTTAAAAAAGATGGGTGAAACAGGTCGAAATGTTTTCCTGGATAGACGCTTCTGCTCTGCGCCTGGGTTGGTAGAGGATCCTCTGTTCTGGTGGAGCTGTGGTTGTCGGCAGAGGCAAAGATGGATGAGAAGCTTCCATGGTCTCCTGCGACATGTTAAGGTGTCGCTTTGGTGTCGAACAGGCGGAAGAAAATAGCATTGCTGCTGCCTACTGATGAGATCAAAATCAGTTTTGTATGCTGGCATGCTGCTTTTGGGTGTAATAAGGCCAAAAATCAGATAAATCTACAATCTAATTTCATTCATGCCAATTTGGTTTCTTCCACAGCTTTGGAGCCTTCTAGTGCCAGATGCATTCAACAACTTAACTGAAATGAGGCCACACCTGTGTCCAGATGCATCTGACTGATTCAACTAGAAGGATGTCGGTCGGATTTGTGGCAAGATGCATTTCGAAGTGCTGATTGCCATACAGGAGTGATGCTTGGAGCCAAACATTTGCCAACCAAATTACCTTGTAATCAGGGATCATCAACCATTGAATTGTCATCACACGGCTCTGAGCTGTCAGCTAGCGAATGACAGGAGCCTTGCCTCTGTCTCTGTCACATCCCAGGTAGCACGCAACCCTGGTATGCTACCACACAACTCTACAGAGTTGCTGAACTCGTAGTTTTCGACAACCTCTAAATAAAAGACAAACGCAAGCGGAAAAAAAACATGTAAATAAGAAGATACACGTGGTATAACAAGCAAACTATACAAGGGGAGGAGAGACGCAGGATTATTATGTTTAAAAATACAAAAGATAACATCTACTATCTTTATTATTTCATAATTCTACAATTATTATGTTATGATACAAGAGTGCAAGACGTGTTGCTAGTCCCATCCCCTTCATGCCAGCATTCATCATTAATCACCTGGGAAGAGAACAAAGGGGGTGAGATAAACTCAACATGCAGCGGCTATGAATATACACATATCTTACACGTGTTGAGTTATTAATTTTGAAAAGCCATATGAACGTCCATAATTATAAGGAAAGTAAACGGACAAATAAATTGTGCAGTTCATATTGTGGCGACTTTCAAACATTATCATAGGACTAGAGTACCACGTCATCATGGTATTGATATTCTCCAAAACATCAAGTATTTGATTAACAAGATTTAAACCGAAAAGGAACCATGTTAGGGGCGATGAATAATTGAAGTACTCAACTTTCTTATGTCAACCATTAACCAACCACTCAAATGGATCGATAATCTGCAATTCCATATTCGCAAATGGCATAAAATGTATATATATGCCATGATGCAACTCCATTTGAGAGTTTAATGTTGGACAATGCCAACCTCTCATGCAACTCCATGTACCGGTGCTAGTCACTCATCTGCGATGGCGGTGACCGCCATTAACTCCATATGAAATGCATATATATGCATATGAATGATCATGTATGCATAACTCCATAGTGCAACAATTATAATATAATAATCTGCAACCATCATCTCATAGCAACAAGCAGCATCGACATGATAAATAAATCCATAAACAATATATACATAAGCAAGAATAAAGGTAAACTATATTATTAGTCTTGTTGTATTTTATTTAAAAAGAATGCAAGACATGAATATAAGCATAGCATTAGCCACACCCCTACGTTACTTGCCTTTTTCACGAAAAAAAACAACCTCGACAAGCACGTCTAAGAGCGGTTATTTGCGCGCACTTCCTGATAAAAATAAATATATGGATCTACTCAATAAATCATGCATAACATATTAAGAGTAAATACACGTCTCTATGCTTAGTCCATCACTCTCCACATTTTCTAATTGCAAAAGATACCCTTAAAAGGAATTCACCTTGCAAGACAGTCAAATACAAAACTCAGAGCAGAACTTGCTATTTTCATAACTATTTCTATACAACAGCAAATGCAATGATCGAATGCAGTAAAAACATCTACTTAAAATTCCCTACAACTTTGTTATGCACCACAAAATCTAATTCGGCCTTCTTCTATTTGTAATCTGAGCCACAATGTTTTCACTCAGATCTGAAACAGTTTGCAACAGTAACTTCGAAAATCCACATGTTCTTAGATATTCAACTGCTACACTTCTGATATCGTAGATAAAGTAGTAGTCTACAGACCTCTGATTCAAACCTATGGTTCATCTAAAGAAGAAACAGAAAGAAGGAGATAAAAACGAAATTGATCTGATCTACTCAGTTAACCTAAACATGATCTCTGTTTATTCCTTTCTGGTGCCCAGACCCAAACCAGAGGCTACACGTGAGCAATAGAAGGGAAATCGACTTATCAATTACCTATAAAGCAAAATCGTCCTTCAAGCCACACTCATCCCTGGACTGCTACGTACCCTGCCCTTTGTCCTCCCTGCACACCACAACTCTGCAGATAACGAAGGAAGGACAGAGCCATGAGAAGCAGCAGCAGCCCCCTTTCTCTCTGGCGATTCGTAGAGGAAAAATCTCACGCACCTGCAGGATGGCGTGCCCTAGCGATGGGGAGGACGAGATGGAGAGCGCCGCCTCCGACCACTCGTGAAACCGGGAAGATTGGATCGACCTGTAGCAGGGAGACGGGAGAGGTTACGGTAGAATTTCTATTTTTTGTTTCCTAACCCCTTAACCTTCCTAACTGGACTCTAATTGGGCCTTTGCTTTCTCCTTCTCCAAGCCCATTAGGCCCAAAGACAAATAAATTATTTTTTTACTGGATGGATGTTACAGTGTCTCTCCCCCTCATGTAAGTCTTTTATTTCTCTCGTCTTGTGCCTATGCCTTATACCTTTTTCGTTCATGTGTGCCAAGTGAAACTGAATGGAATGATACATGAACATGGCAGCATGTTTATCTCATCAGTTTCATTGGAAGCTACAAGCATCGTCGATCCTGTCCCTGGGGCTGCGGATGCGGTATCGGTGGCCGGCCGCTGGACCAAGCAGAGGGTCCTCTGCTCCGTCCCCTGCATTCAGCGATCGACATCGAGCATCTCCAGTGCAGTCCGGGCACCGCCGGCTCCTGGAGTCTCAGGGCACCCAAACCTCTGCGTGGGAAATTACACAAGCTGCAGGAGCTCAAAGACGCCTACTACATAAGTGTCCTGGTTGGTTGACGCCCACGGAGCTTGACATCGACTGCACCGAGCAAGCTGCCGGGTCACGGTGGCAGCTTCTGATAAACAGCGTGCTGGTGCCTGCGAAGGTCGTTTTGGATCGTAGCCGTCTCCTGAGTCCTGACAGGTGGGTTAACAGTACACAGTAATGGAGTTGGAGGTTAGTTACGAAGAAAGAGGTCAGGTTAAGAAGTCGAATCTTTAGTCTTCAGGTCAATGTCAGATATATATAGACCCAAAATAATAGAAAAAAGAAAGGTTAGCTTCTGAGTAAGCGAGAGAGCTGAAACCAAAGGATCAAATCAAAGAAGGGTTTGCTATTTTCCCTTCATCATTCTACACCGTGCACCCGACATCCTTGCTCGCACTTTTGCAAAAGTAAATTTTGTTACTGACTCAGAAATTGTTCTATGAGACCTGCTACTGGAGTCAATGTAGTGCATGTTTGTTTAGTTGGTGTTGTTGAGTTACAGTACTCTGTTCTCATTGCATCTCTGTATTGGGAGATGATCAAACACCAAAAAAGGCAACTTCCTGCGAAAGCCACTTTCCTGACCATGTGCACAACTTTAACCTTTGATTGAAACTCGTACATCTGCTCCGAAGCCCGAACCTTTACTTGAAGAGCTGAAGTCGAATATTTCTGAATTAATTAATATTCCTCAATTCAGACTTGAGATGCAGGACTGCCTAGCGGATGTTTGAGGCGCCATTGGCTCCAACAGACATGAATGATATTGTGACAAATCCAACGATGTTTTAGGACAAAAAAAAAAAGAGAAATATATATCTATGAGAGATATACAAGATAAACCAAAATTTAAATTTACTAAAAGGGCCAAGGACCTATACGATTTGGAAGAGATTTGGATAATAGCTTTATCAGAGAATGGATCCAGCTCGTCAGGAGAAAACTGTATTGACTTGGCATCGACGACATGGTAAAGAAAAAGAAGGGGAGATGAAGATGACAAAGTTTAGGCCAAAAGTTACTTTCAACTAAAAATATCCAATTATTATAATATATAAGCTATTTACGAATACTATACTTTTTGTCTAAGTGGAACTTGCGTTGTGTTCTGAGCTGCACCTGGAAGAAAAGATTTTTTTTAATTTTAACACTTTTTTTAATATAATTTTAAATCTAACACTGTCGGTTTTTTTGACTAACACTTGGCGCGTTCAAATGTCTGTGCCGCGCCATGTATGTTGGCACGGGAGCGATCTGACGTGGTGACGACCGCCGCGCCGTGATCCGTGCCACGGCAGAGCCAGGCCGCTATGCTTTGCTGCCGAAAGTGCTGTCAGGAGGGCAGCGCCTAGCCCTAGCCTGGTACTGCTACCACTCCTGCACTGGTTATGCTGCAGAAGCTGAATGCAGCATGCGGGATGTGGACCGGGGCGCGTCGCCCATGCACGGGAAGATGCCCCTGACATATCATGCCAGTAGCCAGCAGGCAACCGACCAGGCTAGTGATAGTACTCCTATACTACTAGTACTCTAGAGCTTCGCAGTTCGCACAGTTCCACAGCTGGCCAAGCATAAATGCACATCTGTGGGACGCAATTACCGATTAGCGTGAGACTTGCAGTGTGTGTTCCAAATTTTCCAATCCTCGAGTCTGTGGATAGCCGTAATGTTTTCTCTAGGCCCTTGTTTAGATTGCATTCAGAAATTAGTATTTGGCACTGTAGCATTTTCGTTTGTATTTGATAATTATTGTCCAATCATGGTCTAACTAGGTTCAAAAAATTCATCTTGTAATTTATAATCAAACTATGTAATTAGTTATTTGTTTCCTAACCCCTTAACCTTCCTAACCCCTTAACCTTCCTAACTGGACTCTAATTGGGCCTTTGCTTTCTCCTTCTCTAAGCCCATTAGGCCCAAAGACAAATTAATTATTTTTTAACTGGATGGATGTTACAGTCTCTCTCCCCCTCGTGTAAGTCTTTTATTTCTCTTGTCTCGTGCCTATTCCTTATACCTTTTTCGTTCAAAGTGTGCCAAGTGAAACTGAATGGAATGATACACGAACATGGCAGCATGTTTATCTCATCGGTTTCATGATCGTCGATCCTGTCCCTGGGGCTGCGGATGCGGTATCGGTGGCCGGCCGCTGGACCAAGCAGAGGGTCCTCTGCTCCGTCCCCTGCATTCAGCGATCGACATCGAGCATCTCCAGTGCAGTCCGGGCACCGCCGGCTCCTGGAGTCTCAGGGCACCCAAACCTCTGCGTGGGAAATTACACAAGCTGCAGGAGCTCAAAGACGCCTACTACATACTCAAGAGTCCTGGTTGGTTGACGCCCACGGAGCTTGACATTGAGGACAGGAACGATATAGATTAAAGCACCGAGCAAGCTGCTGGGTCACGGTGGCAGCTGCTGATAAACAGCGTGCTGGTGCCTGCGAATGTAAAAAGGAAAACATTTTTTACTTGAAACTTTGCATCCCACTTGAAGTTGTCGTTTGCTTTGTGTATACTTTCCTAATATTATGACCCACTTGACTCAGTAACGGCTAAACATGCTGCCGATTCGTTTTTTAGTTTTTTTCTTCGCCCAAGGGGTTGGTGCGCTGCCAAATAGTACTATATCAATTGTTTTCGCCATTCATCTCACACTTGCCATATAGTTATTTGTTTCCCGAGAGCATATCCATCAATTTCTAACACACAACATGTAAAACCTATGGCTATTCTAACTCATAAAATAGAGTAGGGAGTGAATTTATTTTCTATCTCCAATAGTTTCCAAAAACTCGCTCCTATAAAATTAAAACAAAGTCACCAAACGTTTTTCATCCAGCCCCAGTTACCGTTCGCTACCTTTAGTTGAAATGGGAAATCAGAGATCTTAAAACCTACCGCGATTTCATGCTTCGTCCGCGTTCCTCGGCCTGCTCAGAACTGGACGTGCCGACGCGTGTCTTTGCATTTTCTCATACAAGCCCTCTAGGTTTCTGTAAATCAACCTGCAATCCCATTCCATCGTATTGTACAGTAAACACGTTCACTTGACGGATCTCGAAGGAAAATGTGACACCCCTAGTGCTCAAACGACCTACGATAGGTCACCCTAAAAATCAACTGGCTTAGTGACGTGCGGGCGATGGAGGTGCACCTATCCCATCCTCATTATTGTTTTACGACTTGGACTTTATGATGCACAACCACTATTTACACGCCAGAATACGTCGAGAACCAACTTATCGAGTACAGCGGTATTTCTACCCTAACACAGCATCTACAATGTCCTGGAAGCTACGCTTCCGGTTATCGGGAACACCACCCAAACGCGGCGTTAACAACATCCTGAGGGCTACGCCCAGGAAACTATGTTTTTCGATATGGGGTGTACCACCCGAGTCAGGCACTTATAGTTGCCTAGGGGCAACGTCCCTTGATGTACGGTGTTCCGCAGCCGCACTCGATGCTTGAAGAAGATTCTTGCTACCCGAGAAATACTCTTGGTACTCGAACGGCAACATACTGGCTCCCCAATACTTGGGAATATCTAGCTGCACTACTCAAAACTTCGGCACCCGAAGATGCTCACTATGTATTTGTAGTACGCAGAACTTATAGGGGAGACTGCGACGTCCCAAAGGCTTGAAGCTACATGCTAGTTTATCATCAAGTCCTACGAGGGCTACTGTCAGAGATACGGGCCAAGGGTACCTGCACCGCCCGTATATATGACCACCGCCAAGCTATCGGCCCAGCAGCCGTCAAGGAGGAGGCCCGCAAGGGCTGACGCGATCAACCAACGTAGAGATCAAGGCAAACCAAGGCGGGCGTATCAGGACGATAGCTAGTATCAATCTGTTGTAACAAACTAGGAACACGATATGTTAGCCCGATCGTCCTCTCTGTAAGCCTACCTCTCCGGCCTATATAAATGAGGCTAGGGGCCTCGGGCTCGGGATCCAATCTTCCACCAATTCCATCTGCCTCGTAGCTAGGAGCAACAGCCCTTGTAATGGAGCATATGAATACAAGAGCAGCCGCACCACTGGAGTAGGGATAAGCGTGTACCACGCCACAAACCAGTATAAATCTCTGTGTCTCGTGTGCTACCATCTAATTCTGTCTATGCTATCACCTTGCTGGATATTCCTGAAGCAAAACAATCCGACAAACAGGCAAATGCCTTCACCATGGTGGCTGTGCCCGACGAAGGCTCCCACAGGACGGCGTAGGTCGTCAGGAGCCCAGGCGGGTGCGGCGGAGGCAAAGACAGCCCGAGCGACGACCAATCAGCCTCCGCCAACAAGAAGAACCTGTTGCGCTGTCATCCTGGGCCGGAGATGGGCCACCCGCGGACCTGCGGCTAAGGCCCATGAATGAAAGGCGGTGCGAGAAGAGCAGGCCCACCTTGCAACGATACGAACCAGTATTTTTCTCTCACACAAACCAGCCAAAGAAAGTATTTCTTCACGAACCAAAGAACGATACGAACCAGCCAACCGAATGGACTTATGTGAGGCGGGCAGAGGATGCAGTGATGAAGACCTTTCCAGCTTCCACAACAGTCGATCATGATTCGAATATTTTTGTAAACACATATGGATTCCAAATATTTATAGATCGATGCGTACTATATAATACTGAAATATACTACTATGAAACAGCTAGCTACCGGACAATACGCTGACAGGCCACATGGTTACTTGAATAATAATCTCTCCATGGCATGCTATAGTTGACCCGTCGACAAAACCACCTCACCTCGACACCAAAATCTCAACTTCTCGTAGCAATCCATCGTCCGCGCAGGAGCTGGCATCGTCTTGTGGTTCCTCCTTTCTTGCTTAGCTTGCGGATCGACAGGACCTGCACGTTTAATTTCTCCAGCTTGTTGGTGAGTAATAAGCATGTAATTCTACTAGCTAGATAGTTTCCTGGTCCAGTAGGCTGTGGCTGTGGCAATAGGAGCATCAGCTACTATTGCTTGCATTGGTCAATTGGTGGCTTCCGCTAATTGTGTTGGTGTGGTTGTGGTTTTCACTCCCTCTACCCAGATGCATCATACTCGGATATACAGATCTTCCGTTCCGGTGGGTCGTTCCTTATTATAGTTTCTTCTTCCTTGCGAACGTACAGCAACATGGGATCTATCGGTTGCTAGTCCTGGAGCTAGCACCGAGTGTGTGTTCCCAAAACTACTTGGGAACAATCAAATTGTTCTGCTCGCTCGTTTCTCCGATCCAGGCAGTGACTCGGATATACGTTGATCCGCCGACAAAAACACCTCACCTCCACCGAAATCTCGACTTCTTCCTCGTGACGCCATCCATCTATCGTCCGATCCGCGCCGGCGCTGGCATCGTCTTGTTCTTCCTTTCTTGCTTAGCTTGTTTCCTCCAGCTTATTGGTGAGTAAGCATGTACTATATTTGCTTTGCATTATATCGGTGGGATCCGCTAATGGTGGTTGTGCTTTTTCGATCTCCCTCGATCTATGCAGACCGCAGACGCATCATATATATACATACGCGGATAGATCTTCCGTTCCGGCGGGCCAGTGGCTGCACACCAACAGATCGAGGGCAACATGGGATCTCTCGGCTAGTCTCGCTGGACTTAGCACCGATTGTGAATTGTGTTGCCAAAACTACTTGGGAACGATCAAATTCTTCACCTCGCTCGTTTCTCCAATCCAGACAGTGAGTAAACAAGATCTTTTACATAGCTAGTTTTCGCGATCCACCAGTAAACAGAAGCACCTGCAGTATATATCGTCTAGGCATTGTCTGGAGTCTGGACACTACCTTATTGATGCTAAATAAACAAGCCCACATGACTTGAGCACACATCGTGGAACCTGCAAAACCACACGCTGCAATGTCTCTACAAAAACCAAATAAACCCTCTGCTTCAGAAGCTACTGGGCACTCAGGATTTCACGGGTTTGCAGAAAAAAAAACCAAGTAGAAGTAGCGCTAGCTTGCCCGGGTGGAATGCACGTCAGGGCATCATATCTTAGGTTTTGGTCAAAACATTAAATAAGTTTTGGGCGTTTTGAGGTGGTTTAATTTCTAGCACCATATGGACCTATCTCCACAAAAACATGGCATGCGAGAGCATCGAAAGAGAAAAGATTGACCATACAAGTTTTTTTTTTTTTTGGCTGGGTGCTTAGCAATTAGCAACACCGGTCCTGACAAGTAAATCCATGTATGCATTTCTTATTGTTGCTGCTAGTAGTTACCCAAAACATGTCACACTGAAGGCTGACAGCTTTAGTCAGCAGCACCTTGCCTCAATGCTGGCTCCAGCCCTAATTACAGTTGGTTCTTTGTTACTCCCTCCATTTCAAAGTGTTATACAATCCATTCTGCCCTCCCTAGCAGAAGAAAATCATGTGCTATTACTCACTAATCATGCTACCTAACCAGCATCGGCAGTCAGACACGCTTGCTTGCGTGGCGCCGGCGCCTCACCCGCTCTCCTTGTGGATTAGGGAAGAGCTGTCGCATTGCCTCTACATGCGAGGGGTTGAACTGGTCGACGAAGATACTATCGTAGGCGTTCTTGGCTGCCGTGGTCGTCTGTTCGTCGAGGATCCCCATCCGCTTCATCATCAGCACCTCTCCCGGCTTAGAACCAGGGACGCGTGCGTGAAAGTGCCTAGGCGACGATCCTCCTGCTACGGGTTGGCAACTTTGGTTGTGCCTGCACAATCGGCCAAGGGAGCAGCGGCGATGGCGCCTTACGCAAGATCTTGTCGGTGAAGCGCTTGAGCCTCTTGGCGGCAGAGCTCCGCTATCGGCCGGACGGGAGGGGTGCCACGTCGGCGCTGCCGGGGATGGCGCCGAGTGCAGGCTTGCCTCGGTAACCACGACACCGTGTTGTCCCTACCAGGGTGGCGTGACATGTGGCGACCGCTGCACAGGTGACAACGAAGGTGAGTCCATCGTCCACAAGAGAGCCTTCGCCGGTGAACGGTTGTCCACCAACGATGCTTCATCTTCCTAAGAGGTGGCCGTGGCGGCGGGCACCACAGTCTCCGCAGTCAGCGTGTGCTGGGAGACGACGAGCGAGGCAGCGAACTCCTCTAGCATTGGGTCGACCCACGCGGGAGGCCCCGCGCTCGCCCATAGCTCCAACACTAGCGGATCCAGCTAGGGGAAGCAAAGTCAGCATCGTCGGTAGCAGCAGCATTGTCGTCATGGTCGATAAAGCGCACCGCCGCTGTCCTCTCATCATCTCGCTCTAAGCGTCGCCCGGTGTCGTCGTCGGACTCTGCGGCACTCCACACGACACCTGCGCGCCCCCCATCCAAGCGCGGTGGAGAGCTGTGGGGTGCATGCTAGGAGGCCGTTGGGCCATGGGGCGCGCTGCTAGAGATCGTTGGGTTGCCACCACGGCGGGCATGGGCCGCTTGCGGTCCCTAGCGAGGTGACGGAAGTCAGGGCAGCACAGCAACGCCGGACAATTGGCAAGTCGCTACTCGGTCACGACTAGGAGAGGCGATTGAAGCATCGCCATGAAGCTCTGAGGGGATCTTCGGGCCTATGGAAGCTGCTTTGGACCGCGGCGAGGCTCAACCAAGGCGGCCGTGGGGTCTGTCTCTCCCCGGGGAGGATTTCAAGCCACCCATAGGCATTGGGGATGGAGACCCGTCCCACGGTGGCCAAGGCGTTAGCGGGCGAGGGACATGGCCATCCATGGGACGAGCGGGCATGCCGCCACAAAGCAGCTATGGGCGCGGCCGCTCGCTTCCTCCACCTCCGGCGGGTCCCTTCGGCGTGGTCGGCTCCACTGTGGCCCATAACCGCGGACAGGGGCAAACACAGGCGCTTATGCGGTTAGCGCTGCCGCCGCCGCCGTCGAGCGACGAGCGACGCCCGTAGGTTTGTGCGGTGGTCGTCGTCGGACTCGTCGCCACCGTCGCCCACCCACCAGCGCCGTATGGATCACCCACCCTAGACTGGTAGAAAGGAGCGCGTCCGGTGAAAGGGGGGAGCTAGGGGTGGCTCGTGGTGGCGGGCGGCGGGATGATGGGACAGCGTCCCCCGGAGGTGGTCGCACCTACCCGGTCCCGTCCACGCCGACGGTCACCGTCCGACAGCGCGGCGGCATGTAAAGGTCGGATCTGCCCGCCGCGTGCGGCCCTGTGGCGATCACGGTAGGCCCGGCGGCGCCTGCTGAGGGCTGCCGCTAGAGGTGGTGGCTGCCACGGTGGGGTCCAGCGTCATCCGCGTCTCACGGTGGGTGGGGGGGCGCTACTGCAGAGGAGGTGGTGGCCACCGTGATGGGGATGAGCGCTGCTGCAGCTATTGGAGATGGAAATGGCAGCCGTGGTAAGCGGGGCGACGACGTCGGCAACGTGGCGGGCGGTGCTCGTCGCCGAGATCCCACAAGGTGGGCTCATTGGTGGCAGCGGCGCAGCGGGCCGAGATCCCACGAAGGCTCACCGGCTGGTTGTCGCGAGGGTGTCGGGTGTGGCGAGGAGGGGGGGCAGGCGGGCTGGCTGCTTGGCCGCCGGCGTCAGTCTTGGCGTCCGCCAGAGATTCGGCCGCCTAGGGTTACGCTACTCGTGGGCCTCGCTGTACTTTACAATATTGCCGAGTGCACGGGTTCTAGATACATAGGTGTTTGCTATGCACTTAGATATACACTATGTCTAGATACATAATAAAGGCAATGCATCTAGAAATGTCAAAATGTCTTATAATTTGGAATGTAGCGAGTACGTTTTAGCAGATCGGACGAAGTAATATACATGCTGGGATGTTGTGAAAAAAAGAATATATATGCTGGGAGAGCCTGGGGCCGCTCATATCATTTTTTTATGAAAGGCCACCCATATCATTAATCAGAATACCCTAATAACAATCTCTGTTTAACACAAGTATTAAACATAATTTTCCCTCTAAAGCAGGTTCCGCGTAAATAGGAATGGACAGCCGTGAGATATTGGAGTTGGAGAACAAGCTTCTTGATCCGACCACAGAAGAACCAATTTCTCTACCCCTACACTTTTTGAGATCGATAACAAATGATTTTAGCAATGAGCAAGAACTCGGGAGGGGTGGGTACGGAGTGGTTTACAAGGTAAATATGATGAATTCTTTCTCGCTCCAACTCACAAATAAAAATGTTGGCAGCCATATTTAATCACAATTACTCTATGTAGGGACGACTTCTCTACCATGGCGATTCATTTATTGCTGTGAAGAAGTTTCATGATAGTCATGTAGTGAATGGTGATGAACA
Organism: Miscanthus lutarioriparius; assembly: GCA_904845875.1. Lineage (NCBI taxonomy): Eukaryota > Viridiplantae > Streptophyta > Magnoliopsida > Poales > Poaceae > Miscanthus > Miscanthus lutarioriparius. The sequence goes on along the minus strand of CAJGYO010000831.1, from coordinate 79,437 downwards.
GTTCCAGAAAGTGGCCACTTCTCTTATCAAACACCCAAATGTAACACAACTCCTAGGTTACTGTTCAGAATCAAAGGGAGAGATGATCAAGCTACCGAACGGGAAATATGTTATTGCTGATAAACAGACAAGAATTCTCTGCTTCGAGTATATGTGTAATGAAGGCCTTGATAAGCATCTTTCAGGTACGTTTCAGAAACACGGGATGAGGGACATACATTTATCATCTCCCTATTTTTTTCTCATTTTCTCAAGTTTAAATTGTTAGAACACACCTTGTAGCCACAATCAGCAGAACACTGAAATATGTTACCTGCACCCAAAAAAGGTTGTTCTAGTTTGAGTCCAAATATCTTAGATTTAAACAAGTATAGTATACAATAAACATCTTAAATAAATAAATAAATATATTGCCTCAATATTTATAGTACTAAATAAGATCCATCATGAAATATATCTTGATAGTATCTCTATTTGGTGTTATAAATGTTGATAGTCTTATTTATAAATTTGGTCAAACTTAAATTGACTATCTAACTAGAATAACTTTGTTTTTGGACGAGCTAGAAACTAGATATTACTATTACTGCTACTCAACCACACAAAATGTGTTTCATTGCTCTTCTTATTAAGCATGGATGACAAGATTAATTATGTCAAGAAAAAGTATTTCTACAGATGAATCTTCCGGTCTTGAGTGGAACACGAGATACAAGATAATTAAGGGAATTTGCCACGGTTTGAATTTCCTTCATGGGTATAATATTATTCATCTGGATCTTAAACCTCAAAATATATTAATGGATGCTACTATGATGCCAAAAATTGCGGATTTTGATTTGTCAAGGTTGTTGGGTGAACAAAAATCCCAGACTGTCACTAAAACTGCAAATCCCCCCCGGAACCAGGTAAGCTACACCCCACAACAAATACCGTTTGCTTTCTTAGTAATATATTAATGGTCTCAATTATGCTTGCACCATCTCAAACTCTTGATGTCTACTGCAGGGGATACATGGCACCAGAATACATAGACAGGGGTGTAATCTCAAAGAAAGCAGATATATTCAGTTTGGGTGTCATAATTATAGAGATACTCAAAGGCTGCAAGGACGACTATCCAGACTATGGCCAAAGCACCGAAGTTTTCCAGCACTTCACAGAGAAAGTAATAAGATGAAGTAACGAATATTCTGCATGTGTACTATCGCTCTAGCTCACTTATTATATATGCAATTGTGTAGGTGCTCAGTAATTGGAGGAACAGATTCGAAAGATCATCAAGTATACATCGCCAGAACTACATACCCAGCTAGTAAAACAATGCATCAACATAGCTTTGGAATGTGTGCACCCTGAGAAGGAGAAAAGGCCAAATGTATCAAATATAATTGAAATTCTTAATGCAGCAGAAGGAAGTTGTGTTCAAAATGGTGAAGATTTACTGGTAGATCACCAGGTATGATACTCTCTCCATCTCCAAATAAATCAATTCCAAGAATCCGTTCAAGTTAAACTATCTTAAGTTTGACTAAACTTTATAGCAAAGAGTAACAACATCTATGAAATAAATGAGCATATTATAAAAATATATTCTATGGTATATCTAGTGATAATAATTTGAAAATATATTCTATGGTATATCTAGTGATAATAATTTGATGTGATAAATCTTGACAGTTTTTTTTAGAAATTCGGTCAAAGTTTAAAATTTTTTACTTAAGACAACTCTAGGAATCTGTTTATTTAGGGACAGAGGGAGTATCTTATATCCCATTGAGTATGCGGCCCTTTCTGCACTTTATTGCAATATTAGACGTGAAAAGTGTCCTACAATTTTGGAATATGCTATTATAGATGCAAATGTGGAAGCTCAACTATTTCTTGAGATACCAATCAACATGAAGGTTAACTTTTTAAGAAGAAAAAAATCACTTGATATGCTTGTAATGAATGATATGTTTCTTTAGTGAAACCCGACAGATAATGTGTGGGAAATATCCATAAATAACATTTCATTTTCATTGTTTTTTAGTTATAGATGCAAACCGGCAGCTCAACTATTTCTTAAGATACCAATCACATGAAGGTTAACTTTCTAAGAAAAAAATAAGAACCTTAATACCACCAGGCTCACTTTGTAAGATGAAGAGAAAAACAATCCCATTTTATTCTTATCATCTTACACTATAGACTTCTACGATGAACATTCAATCGTACAGCATAATAATGGCAAATTATTGTTCCCGCTGGTTACACTACTAGATTAATATAAGCCTCACCTTATTATTCTAGGCTTCCTTAGGGTAATCAAGTATATTGATGTTATCTAGGTGGTTTCATTGAGTATCATGTAACGTTAGAATATAGTATCCCTAGTTATGTGTAATAGCCCTCGGGTCTTTGAAAAGGATATATTGTGAGTATGGCATCGTTATGCACCGTATTAAGAAAAATTTACACGAATCTAGTAGAAAACCCTAAATCGACCTCAAATTCTATAAGCACAACTCCAAAAGACTACAAGCGGTTGTTGCTCTCTTACTGCTCAACTTGACACACTTTAGGACATACTGATTCTTGCCCTTTATAAGAATCTAGTGCAATAAAATTGTCTAGCCTAATCCTCTTGAGTGCTCTTAATTGCTTCTTACAAGCATTGGATGGAACTCTTATGTTGGCTTGGTTGATACCTATGGCACCTTGTTTATATAGTCTCTTCCAAGGCTCTCAGACATGCAAGCAGGAGACACTCAAGTCATAATAGAATTACAACCCTAATAGCACACCTCTCTTGAGTCCCAGTCCAAGTAGAATTTGAATCATCATACAACACATAATATGAAGATGACTTAGTAGGCAAGCCATACAATGGGTTGTCTCTTAAGTTCAATTGTAAAACAACTGCATATTTCTCTCATGTTCATCTCTATCCTTCATATTATTTAAAATTCTATGTAGCACAGCATGAAACAAGCTATGAGATTGATGACGTGTATCAACGCAATTTCCTTTAAAAGTGAAACCACATCAAGTACCTCCTAGAAACAGGTGTAGTACCCCTCCATTCATAAATGTACATAATTTTAGCATTTAAAATTTGTCTAAAATTTAAAGCAATCCTGCTATTATCCACCCATCCTTCTCATCATTAATTAGCATATCTTTTAATTACTACTACGGTGTAATTTGGATATTTTAATTTTAATTTGTGTATGCAAATTATAACATCTCGATAGAAAATGTAGTGATAATTATGACTTAAATAATATTATGGTACTCTTACTTCCTTTATATGATAGGATTTGAAAATACCAAAGGGTTTGTTTTTTGCCTATGGGTTTAATTTCTTTTAGCAAAGTATTGATAGTGTCTATTACACTTAAAAAACGCGACGAGCTTTTGTCCATAGAGGTACATCGTGTATGCGCCCGTCCCCAATAAAAAAACGATCTATTATACGGCAAAAAATGTTCCCAAAATAAAAACATATACCATAAAAAAACCCACGTTCCTTTTTTATGTTTCTAATATACATTTATATGGCAAAAAAGACTCCAAAATAAAAGCATATGCGGCAAAAAACCACCGTAAAAAACATGTTCCGTTTGGAAAAAAAGATCCTATATAGCAAAAAAACGTTTCCGAAAAAAAAGACATATATGGAAAAAAAGTTGTTTCGAAACAAACTCTTCCACATCAAAAATCATATACGACCAAAAAATACATTTAGGAAAAAAACTCTTCCACATCGAAAATCATATAAAGAATCGATTACGGGCCGATGAAACAAATCAGGCACATATTCAAACAGAGGAATTCAAGCAGGGCTTTCTTTGATGACAACAAAAAGATCATGCACATATTCATACACACGGAAATCTTTCTTTGTCACCGATTTAAACAGATCATGCACATATTAATGCAGACAAATTAGAGGAATAAACTCTCTACATGCGAAAATAAATTAATCTCCTAAAATCAAATAAAACTGTTTTAATAAGATAAAAGAAGTTTATCTAAAGTAGACATATGCAAATAACAATTCCTTCAAATTCACCTTAGATAGTCAGTTGGTGAACACGGTGTTGCACTATAAAATGGATTTAATCGATTTCAAGTGATCATGTCAAGATCACTATTCATACTTCACTTGACACGCGGTCGTGTTCTACCCGGTTACGATCGAAGACCAAATCTATGTGTCCGTGTATCCGATATTTAAGTCTTCAAACCTCACGCGTTCTCGTCCAGACCCGATTCTATTACAAAGACAAAATCTATGTATTCGCATCCAATACAAAGTCCTCATAGCTCACAATTAGGTAAGCGCATCGGGCATTATCTAGTATTGTAATAAAAAGAGTAAAGTCTGATTTCGCTAAAATTGACATCGAATTTAAAAACACCCTCAAACTAAATACCGTGACAACATCTCCCTTAATTTTCAAAAACCGGACAAATCATAACCCCTAAAATAGTTTAGAGTGGTTTCAATGTTGGTTTTAGTTCATGTGTCATATGTGACATGTGGGCCGCACATGTATTTAGTTTTTAACCATGTCGTCTTTTATTAAACATTTGGACTCCTAAATGATCTCAAATGTTGAGCACTACAAATTAGGGATAGAGCATTTCTCCATCCGAGAACTAAAAAAATGGGAAAAATAAAAATGTTCATAATTAGAGAGCTAAAACACTAAAGAAACCACTTTGCAATGGTCAAGGGGTATTTTGTCCGGTTTTAAAAGTTAAGATATGTATTTATCGACATTGAAGTTTAAGTAAGGTGGTCTTTCAAATTCAGTACTAGTTTAGGGGTGAATCGGACTTTACTCTAAAAAAGCGGTGGACATAATATTACTTGACTTTCAAATCCCCATACACATATATAGTATGCCGCCTTAGAAAAAACACAGGAAGTATATTTCTGTGGCCTTTAATATCTGTGACAAGCTAAGGTGCGATGAAGTCTAACTGTTTCTTGCATAATTATTCATAGATTGGAGCCAGGAAGAATCTACTGCAACCGGATGTGCAGCGTGAGGACGGCTTGATGGATCACCGACCAGCGTGGATCACAAAAGGCATAATGAAATCAGCAAAATGCACCACTCCAACCACAACGCGAGCCAGTTTTGGAAAGTGTGGATGGTTCGCTTTGTTATCAAGGGTCACGAAATGCATCATTTTGGGTGGCGCACAAGGCGTTAGCTTCCTTAGAGGACAACTTGCTCAAGGACCGGCAGCAGCCACCATCAACCTTGGCCCAAGGCGTCACGGCCCTCCGGCTAGAGCTGCTATCTGTCAAGGCGATTCTTGAGTCCACCCTCGGCAGGTGATACACAACTCAGCGCTTGAGCAATCCTTTGTCTAATGATGCTTCAAGACCTCGTATATGACGCTGAGGATGTGGTGGACGAGATGGAATACTTTCACATCCAAGACATGCTGGACGCCAGCCAGCATGCCGAAGGTTGCGCCCACAACCTGGACCTTAATGTGTCCCCTTGCTCACCTCAGTCATCTTTTCATGATGATGAAAACTATAACTATGATGTTGATGATGATGATAATGGTGAATATGATGATGATGATGATGATGATAATGATGGTGAATATGATGATGATGATGATGATGATGATGATGATGATGATGATGATAACAACAACGAGAACTATAACTATGATGATGATGACAACAATTCACCAGAGTTGCCATCCGTTCATGATGAACCACCAAAGTTGAGATTTGATAGGGACAATGCCTCCCGAAGAATAGAACATATTGTAGAGCAAATGCAGCTCATTGAAAAGAAGTTCTCTAGTGCTATTAAACTATTAGGTTCTAACTGGAGCACTGCCCCAAACATTGCACAAAGTCGCCCCATCACCATCTCTGAAAGTATAGAGCCAAAACTGTATGGGAGGGAGCTTATGGTGAAGAGCATCATAGATGATATCACAAAGGGTAAACATTCTGGTGAGGTCCTCACAGTTATTCCAATTATTGGTCCAGGGGGCATAGGAAAGACAACTGTTGCACAACATATATATCACAGTGGAGAGGTGCAAAAACATTTTGATGTAAAAGTTTGGACATGTGTCTCACTCAACTTTAATGTGAATAAGCTGATAGAAGAGATTCAAAGATATATCCCTAAAGATGATCATGAAAGTTGTAATGGTGCTGCTAGTGAGTTGATTGGGCAAAGATTGAAAAATAAGAGGTTTTTGCTTGTATTAGATGATATATGGGACTGTTGTGATGAGGATGAATGGAAACGGCTGCTGGTGCCATTCCGAAAATCACAAGTACTGGGTAATATAATTATAGTCACAACTCGATTTCCAGCACAAGCACACATAATGGTTCGGAAAAATGATCATTCAATATATTTGCAAGGTCTAGATAGTGAACCATTTGAGGAATTACTCCTAAATATTATCTTTGGTGATGATGATCAATCTAGAAAGGACCATATATTCTTGCTTGAAATTGGGATTATGATAGCTGGTAGACTAAAGGGCTCCCTCTTGCAAAAAAAACTGTTGGTAGATTGTTGAAAACCCAACTTGACTTGGTTCATTTGGACTAGAGTCTTAGAAAGTAAGCAATGGGAGCATAGCAACGGTAAGAATGACATTATGCCCGCATGAAGTTGAGCTTTGATTACTTACGTCCTCGGCTTCAGCAGTGTTTCTCCTCATCGTGCTTTGTTTCCTCAAGATTACAGATTTGAAGGAGAAGAGCTAATTAACTTCTGGATAGGACAAGAAGCTTTGCATTATTCACCACATGGTGAAAGTAAAAGAGTTGAAGATATCGGGCTAAGTCATTTGACTGAGTTGGTTAATTATGGATTTTTGGAAGATGAAGGGGAAAAGGATGGAAGAACTTGTTACATCATTCATGATCTCTTACATGAATTAGCACGAAAAGTTTCATCACTTGAATGCCTTAGCATAGACACTCAATCTCAAGTGAGCTCCTTACAAATCCCGACATCAATCCGCCACTTGTCTATCAACATAGATGATACCAGTGTCAACAATAGATTGACACAAAAAAATTGTGTGGAGGATATCAATACATTGCACACAAGATTAAAAGTTGAAAAACTGCAAACTTTGATGATATTTGGGAAACACCACGGTTGCTTTGTGAAGGCTTTTGGTGATTTATTTAGGGAAGCAAAGGCCCTTCGTGTTATTTTTCTATCAGAAGCATCCTATGATCTGGAATATTTGTTCAGCAACTTTTATAGTCTACTCCATCTTCGCTACCTTCGGATTGAATGTTCTTCTCAATATAAAGCCAGATTTCCCAATAAAATTTCTAGATTTCATCACATGATGGTCCTAGATGCAAAACACTTTGTGACATCATAGATCTACCAAGAGATGTCAAGAACCTTGTAAAATTGCGCCATCTTCTTGTTCAAGATGATACAATACACTCTAGCATCACTGAGGTTGGGAAACTAAAATCATTACAAGAGTTGAGAAGATTTGTGGTCAAACAAGATCATCAAGGTTTTGAATTAAGGCGGATAGGACATTTGGAAGAGCTCCATGGATCACTTTGTGCATTGATAGTCTTGAAAAGTTCATGTACCGGAAGAAGCGAGATGAAGCAAAATTGATGTTGAAAAGCCACTTACATGAGTTGATACTACGTTGGAATATTAATTGGCATGCCGATGATTTTGCACTCCAAAAACATGTTCTTGAAAGGCTTAAGCCAAATCGCAATCTTTCGAAAGTTATCCATTATAGGGCACTGAGGAGGCACTTGCCCTTCATGGTGAGTATGAACCTCTCACTCAATGTCCAAATCTCTCTGCCTACATGATGTAAAGCTGGAAAACATTTCCACCTATTGGAGATTTGTGGTTAGTAAATGTGCCCGTGAGGAAATCTCAATCAATATCCCCGAGAAGAGGTTTGGAAATTTGAGAAGGCTGGAACTTATACACTTGTCGGGGTTGAAAACGTGGGCTGTACATGCCCTTGTCAATTGTTTCCTTATTTGGAAGTGCTTATCATTAGGGATTGCTCTCAACTTGTGGAATTGTCGTTTTCGCATTCTGCTGGTTGTTGTCAACAAGGGAAAGATGCAAATGACAATTTATTTCCTAGACTGAAGGAGCTCAAGATTAAGAGATGTCCACAACTATTGTCATTTGCACCCATTCCTTGGACTGAAGCTCCGTGCTACATTAAAATAACAGGAATTTCATCTCTTGATAAATTGGTTTATGGAAAAGAATATAGTTATTTGACCATTGAGGGAAATAATAAGGATACAAATGATAGCACGGTTTGGGATGTGCTAGCTTTTCATAATCTAACTGGACTAGAGGACTTGTACTGTCATCGGTGCCAATCTACTTACCACTTTGCATTACTTACAAATACTATCATCCCTAAGGACCCTACATATGTCTTATCTGAGTAATGTCTTTCCACTTGTTGAAGCTGACAGCCATGTCAAATACCAGTTTCCAGTTGAATCGCTGGCCATCAGGGGCGAGGGGAGTGCTAGTGGGAAAGAGTTGACACAGCTACTTGTCTACTTCCCAAACCTCTCAGATCTGAAGCTGTGGTTCTGTGCAAAGGTAACAGGGCTGGCTGTGAATGTGAGGGGACAGCACGCAACAGAGACGCCCGGAACAACAACTTCAGCTAACAAAGAGGATCAGCAGCAGGATGCAAGAGCAAATGTCGACGTAATAGTCGCATCAGAAGAAGCAGAACATGGCCTATTGATTTTGCCTCCCCAACTGCAGGACCTGGAGATCCATGGCAGCCCAAAGCTGCGACTCCTTGGCTCCAATCCACATGACGACAGCAACAAAGATGGACGAACTGGGCAAGGAGGAGGGCTCTGGGGTCTAAGCTCCTCCGAAGGCTGGAAATCGAGGATTGCCCCGAGCTCCTGTCCTCATACTCGTCTTCATCCTTCTCTTCTTCTTTCCCCTTGCCCAACTCCCTGGAACACCTTAACATTTCAGGAGCGATCGGCACGGGGGCTGAACTGCCTCTATCAAACCTCACTGCTCTCACAAGTTTATCCATATACCGATGTGGGGATTTAAGAGGCGAGGGATTGTGGTCTCTCCTCGCCCAAGGCCATCTCAAAGAATTATTTGTTCGAGGAAACCCCAATTTTTTTGTTGATTCCGAACAGGAGATTCCATCCTGTTCCTCAAAACTGCAGAGGCTCGACATAGATGATGTGTCTGGATTCACTGCTGCGGCCATTCGTCATAGCCTGCTCTTTTCCTCGCTCACCGTATTGAGTATTTGTGGGGATTACAAGGTGAAGAGCTTCACAGAGGAGCAAGAGGCCCTTCTGTTTGTCGACTCCCTCGGGGATATCACATTTATTTGCTGCCACAACCTGCAGTCCCTCCCTGAACGGCTACCTAGACATCCCAACCTCAAGAGGTTACACATCTGGGCGTGCGGAGCAATCCAGATGCTGCCCAAGGAGGGCCTCCCAAGTTCACTGCAAGAGTTGTATATCAGAGAATGTCCAAAAATCCAGTCACTGCCCAAGGTGGATGACCTTCCAAGCTCCCTGCGATATTTAAATGTCCGTGAAAGCGGAAGCGAGGAGCTAAGGAGACAGTGCCGCAAGTTGATAAATATCATTCCAATAGTCGAAGTCTGACAAACCCAAGGTAACAAAGAGGTGGAACTTCCCACCCATCAATTTCCCTTGCTTCTCCCTAACCCCATAAACCTCCGTCATTCTTGTTTCGTTTATTTGGCCACAATTGATGTTTTCTTCTAGGTAATCCGCTTGTTTCCATCTGCTGTGCAGGGCATTTCTTCATATTGTGTATTATTGTCCTCTGGATTCTCTCTCTATCTAGTCACAATTTTCAATTATAATAAAGTATGAATCTCTGCACATGCCTTCCACCCTATACATCAAACTGGTAAGTGCCTGTGAAACCACCTCTGTAGTCTCATACTGTCATACAGGTATTTACATGTTCAGAATGTTGCTTATTTGATGCTTGACCCAGTTATTTATGCACTTATTAATGCCTTTTGTTTCGAGTGTAACAATAACCTATATACGTTCTCGATCAGGTGAATATGTTTAATGTACTCCTGCCTTGCAGTTCTGAATCTCAGAAGATTTATTGAAATACGGATGCTGCTGTATGTTTTTTTTTCTAATCAATGGTCTGCACTCTTATGAAAGCCTGTTCAGCAATAAATGGTTTCAGCCTTCCCATGTCTCTTGGATCTGAGAAAATATGATTGCTCTACTTCTAGTCTTCTAGGCAAGGTAATAACCACATTTCATAAAGTATGCTCTGTTTACGTTGAACATAATTGTATATACTCATTCCCCTGCAATCCAATAATGCATAATAGTGCAACCCGCTTGTTTTCATCTACTATGCAGGGCACTTCTTCATATTGTCCATTATTCTATCCTTCGGATTCTCTCTTTATATATTTACAATTCTGAATTCTAAAGAATGAATACCTCTGCACGTGCCTCCCACCCTTTACATACTCAGAATGTTTGCTTACTTGCTGATTTGATGCTTGTTCGATTATTTATGCACTTTTCCCTTATTAATGCCTTCTATTTTTTGTGTAACAATAACCGTATATATGTTTTCAATCAAGTGAATATGTTTAATATACTCCTGCCTTGTTGTTTCAATCTCAGAAGATTTACTGAAATATGGATGCTGTGTATGATTTTTTCTAGTCAAACAGTTTGCACTCTTAGGAAAGCAAGTTCAGCAGTAAATGGTTTCAGTCCTCCCATGACAGCTGAAAATCATGCGACAATGCAAATTTTGTGCTCTTTGCTTTTCCCACATCTCAAAGGCTATTGAAACCTCAGAGGTGGGCAGTGGAAAAAATATCTTTTGATCACTGAATTTACAAATAGCAGACACAATCCTGAAACCATAATATTTTTCTCAAATGTCAAACAAAAACTGGACACTTGTGAAACTTTGTCCATGCAAAACTGACATAATACTATTTTATTATGACAATATATTCTTAAAAAAGATGGGTGAAACAGGTCGAAATGTTTTCCTGGATAGATGCTGCTGCTCTGCGCCTGGGTTGGTAGAGGATCCTCTGTTCTGGTGGAGCTGTGGTGGTCGGCAGAGGCAAAGATGGATGAGAAGCTTCCATGGTCTCCTGCGACATGTTAAGGTGTCGCTTTGGTGTCGAACAGGCGGAAGAAAATAGCATTGCTGCTGCCTACTGATGAGATCAAAATCAGTTTTGTATGCTGGCATGCTGCTTTTGGGTGTAATAAGGCCAAAAATCAGATAAATCTACAATCTATTTTCATTCATGCCAATTTGGTTTCTTCCACAGCTTTGGAGCCTTCTAGTGCCAGATGCATTCAACAACTTGACAACTGAAATGAGGCCACACCTGTGTCCAGATGCATCTGACTGATTCAACTAGAAGGAGGTCGGTCGGATTTGTGGCAAGATGCATTTCGATGCGCTGATTGCCATACAGGAGTGATGCTTGGAGCCAAACATTTGCCAACCAAATTACCTTGTAATCAGGGATCATCAACCATTGAATTGTCATCACGGCTCTGAGCTGTCAGCTAGTGAATGACAGGAGCCTTGCCTCTGTCTCTGTCACACCCCAGGTAGCATGCAACCCTGGAATGCTACCACACAACTCTACAAAGTTGCTGAACTCGTAGTTTTCGGCAACCTCTAAATAAAAGAGAAACACAAGCGGGAAAAAAACATGTAAATAAGAAGATACACGTGGTATAACAAGCAAACTATACAAGGGGAGGAGAGACGCAGGATTATTATGTTTAAAAATACAAAAGATAACATCTACTATCTTTATTATTTCATAATTCTACAATTATTATGTTATGATACAAGAGTGCAAGACGTGTTGCTAGTCCCATCCCCTTCATGCCAGCATTCATCATTAATCACCTGGAAGAGAACAAAGGGGGTGAGATAAACTCAACAAGCAGCGGCTATGAATATACACATATCTTACACGTGTTGAGTTATTAATTTTGAAAAGCCATATGAACGTCCATAATTATAAGGAAAGTAAACGGACAAATAAATTGTGCAGTTCATATTGTGGCGACTTTCATACATTATCATAGGACTAGAGTACCACGTCATCATGGTATTGATATTCTCCAAAACATCAAGTATTTGATTAACAAGATTTAAACCGAAAAGGAACCATGTTAGGGGGCGATGAATAATTGAAGTACTCAACTTTCTTATGTCAACCATTAACCAACCACTCAGAGGATCAGTAATCTGCAATTCCATATTCTGCAAATGGCATAAAATGTATATATATGCCATGATGCAACTCCATTTGAGTGTTTAATGTTGGACAATGCCAACCTCTCATGCAACTCCATGTACCGGTGCTAGTCACTGCGCGATGGCGGTGACCGGCCATTAACTCCATATGAAATGCATATATATGCATATGAATGATCATGTATGCATAACTCCATAGTGCAACAATTATAATATAATAATCTGCAACCATCATCTCATAGCAACAAGCAGCATCGACATGATAAATAAATCCATAAACGATATATACATAAGCAAGAATAAAGGTAAACTATATTATTAGTCTTGTTGTATTTTATTTAAAAAGAATGCAAGACATGAATATAAGCATAGCATTAGCCACACCCCTACGTCACTTGCCTTTTTCACCGAAAAAAACAACCTCGACAAGCACGTCTAAGAGTGGTTATTTGGCGCACTTCCTGATAAAAAAATAAATATATGGATCTACTCAATAAATCATGCATAACATATTAAGAGTAAATACACGTCTCTATGCTTAGTCCATCACTCTCCACATTTTCTAATTGCAAAAGATACCTTAAAAGGAATTCACCTTGCAAGACAGTCAAATACAAAACTCAGAGCAGAACTTGCTATTTTCATAACTATTTCTATACAACAGCAAATGCAATGATCGAATGCAGTAAAAACATCTACTTAAAATTCCCTACAACTTTGTTATGCACCACAAAATCTAATTCGGCCTTCTTCTATTTGTAATCTGGGCCACAATGTTTTCACTCAGATCTGAAACAGTTTGCAACAGTAACTTCGAAAATCCACATGTTCTTAGATATTCAACTGCTACACTTCTGATATCGTAGATAAAGTAGTAGTCTACAGACCTCTGATTCAAACCTATGGTTCATCTAAAGAAGAAACAGAAAGAAGGAGATAAAAACGAACTTGATCTGATCTACTCAGTTAACCTGAACATGATCTCTGTTTATTCCTTTGTGGTGCCCAGACCCAAACCAGAGGCTACACGTGAGCAATAGAAGGGAAATCGACTTATCAATTACCTACAAGCAAAATCGTCCTTCAAGCCACACTCATCCCTGGACTGCTACGTACCCTGCCCTTTGTCCTCCCTGCACACCACAACTCTGCAGATAACGAAGCAAGGACAGAGCCATGAGAAGCAGCAGCAGCCCCCTTTCTCTCTGGCGATTCGTAGAGGAAAAATCTCACGCACCTGCAGGATGGCGTGCCCTAGCGATGGGGAGGACGAGATGGAGAGCGCCGCCTCCGACCACTCGTGAAACCGGGAAGATTGGATCGACCTGTAGCAGGGAGACGGAGAGGTTACGGTAGAATTTCTATTTTGTTTCCTAACCCCTTAACCTTCCTAACTGGACTCTAATTGGGCCCTTGCTTTCTCTTCTCCAAGCCCATTAGGCCCAAAGACAAATTAATTATTTTTTACTGGATAGTTGTTACAGTGTCTCCCCCTCATGTAAGTCTTTTATTTCTCTCGTTCATGTAAGTGAAACTGAATGGAATGATACACGAACATGGCAGCATGTTTATCTCATCATCAGTTTCATGGGAAGCTACAAGCATCGTCGATCCTGTCCCTGGGGCTGCGGCTGCGGTATCGGTGGCCGGCCGCTGGACCAAGCAGAGGGCCCTCTGCTCCGTCCCCTGCATTCAGCGATCGACATCGAGCATCTCCAGTGCAGTCCGGGCACCGCCGGCTCCCGGAGTCTCAGGGCACCCAAACCTCTGCGTGGGAAATTACACAAGCTGCAGGAGCTCAAAGACGCCTACTACTTAAGTGTCCTGGTTGGTTGACGGCCACGGAGCTTGACATCGACTGCACCGAGCAAGCTGCTGGGTCACGGTGGCAGCTGCTGATAAACAGCGTGCTGGTGCCTGCGAAGGTAGTTTTGGATCGTAGCCGTCTCCTGAGCCTACACAGTAATGGAGTTGGAGGTTAGTTACGAAGAAAGAGGTCAGGTTAAGAAGTCGAATCTTTAGTCTTCAGGTCAATGTCAGATATATATAGACCCAAAATAATAGAAAAAGAAAGGTTAGCTTCTGAGTAAGCGAGAGAGCTGAAACCAAAGGATCAAATCAAAGAAGGGTTTGCTATTTTCCCTTCATCATTCTACACCGTGCACCCGACATCCTTGCTCGCACTTTTGCAAAAGTAAATTTTGTTACTGACTCAGAAATTGCTCTATGAGACCTGCTACTGGAGTCAATGTAGTGCATGTTTGTTTAGTTGGTGTTGTTGAGTTACAGTACTCTGTTCTCATTAAATCTCTGTATTGGGAGATTATCAAACACCAAAAGGCAACTTCCTGCGAAAGCCACTTTCCTGACCATGTGCACAACTTTAACCTTTGATTGAAACTCATACATCTGCTCCGAAGCCCGAACCTTTACTTGAAGAGCTGAAGTCGAATATTTCTGAATTAATTAATATTCCCTCAATTCAGACTTGAGATGCAGGACTGCCTAGCGGATGTTTGAGGCGTCATTGGCTCCAACAGACATGAATGATATTGTGACAAATCCAACGATGTTTTAGGACAAAAAAAAAGAAATATATATCTATGAGAGATATACAAGATAAACCAAAATTTAAATTTACTAAAAGGGCCAAGGACCTATACGATTTGGAAGAGATTTGGATAATAGCTTTATCAGAGAATGGATCCAGTTCGTCAGGAGAAAACTGTATTGACTTGGCATCGACGACATGGTAAAGAAAAAGAAGGGGAGAGGAAGATGACAAAGTTTAGGCCAAAAGTTACTTTCAACTAAAAATATCCAAATATTATAATAGAAAAGCTATTTACGAATACTATACTTTTTTCTAAGTGGAACTTGCGTTGTGTTCTGAGCTGCACCTGGAAGAAAACGTGCTTTGTCATTGTAGCGCCTAGCGGCTTTGTTCGTTTCTCTTATAATCCGTATTTTTCAGCTTGTTTTTTCAAACATTTTTTTAGTCGGAACAGTGTTTTTCTCTCACAACAAATCAGCCGGAACAGTGTTTTGACTTGTTTTTTCAGCGAAGCGAACGGGGCAGTAAAGTAGTAAGCCTGAAGTGTATCGAGGTATCTATACTCCACTGGTGAAGGGAAAGGCAGTGCAGGCTCGGTACCTCCCCTAAAATGGTCAGAGTTCGAGTCCTGAGGGACTCACTCTCGTGGCTTCGGCCACAGCGATCGGGGTGAGAAAAAAAACTCCCTCGTCTACCTCACATCCAAAGCATAAGTCTATGGTCAGCTCATCTCACGGAGCTACGGTGCCGTTATGTATGGTTGGGGCAGGGATTTGAGGTTTTTCCCGATCTATGTAAGAAGATTTTCTTGTTAAGCCGAAATACCCGGTGGGTGTCTAGCCACGCAAACCAAATTTTTATGCTCCACTGGTGAAAACTTTTCCATTGGAACCATATAATATAATATATAAACTGAATGATGTACCATCATGCAATGCAAAAAGGGCAAGGGCTCATCCCTTTAATTCTTTTTTTGAGCGTACCATCCCTTTAATTCAAAAAAGGAAAACATTTTTTACTTGAAACTTTGCATCCCACTTGAAGTTGTCGTTTGCTTTATGTATACTTTCCGACTCAGCAACGGCTAAACATGCTGCCGATTCGTTTTTTAGTTTTTTTTTCCGCCCAATGGGTTGGTGCGCTGCCAAATAGTACTATATCAATCGTTTTCGCCATTCATCTCACACTTGCCATATGGTTATTTGTTTCCCGAGCATATCCATCAATTTCTAACACACAACATGTAAACCCAGTTTTCCAACGTAATACAAATTTGGTACTATTAGATTTGTAATCAAATAAGCTATTCAATAATCATGAATAATATAATATAAAATAAATAAAAGTATAATTTAAGAGACCATGTCAGTAGACCGGAGGGAGTAGTATTAAATAGATATATAGCACTGAGCACCAAAAGCGTCACACATGACACGATGCTCTGGTTGTTGGGTGCTGGGTTTCTTTATAATTTCTGCAGACAGCGAGCATTCGGTGCAGCGTCTAAACTTCACCTATTGTTTCTGCGCTTCCAACAAAAGAAAACCAGCACCCAATAAGCAGCCTGAATGTATTACCGTTCTTGTCGAATGGGAATGGGAATCTCCCCGTGTCGAAAAAAAGATAAGCAGCCTGAAGACTTCAAAGTCCGTGTTTGGAGGGAGGGGGGTGTAATGTAACTATGTGAGGCGGGCAGGGGATGCAGTGATGAAGACCTTTCCAGCTTCCACAACAGCCGATCATGATCCGAATATTTTGTAAACACATATGGATTCCAAATATTTATAGATCGATGCGTACTATATAACACTGAAATATACTACTATGAAACAGCTAGCTACCGGACAATACGCTGACAGGCCACATGGTTACTTGAATAATAATCTCTCCATGGCATGCTGCAGTTGACCCGTCGATAGGGATGAAAACGGATCGGATCTGAACGGATATCACTCATATTATATTTGTTTTCATATTTCTGTTGGATTCGGATTCGGACAAGGATAGCGTTCGGATACATATCTGAATCACGGATTGACTCGATTACGGATACTGAATAATGAGTATCGAATCACGGTATGAATCGGATTCGGAGAAGGTCGGATACAAATATCTATTCGTGGATATTGAGTAAAAGCGGTATATATATATATATATCATGCATAAACCATTACACCACTCTATGAGTCCATAATCCATCTAGATTAAGCCGAAAGACTAAAGAGTAAAGCAACAAATAAGATAAAGATACGATACATCATACATCAAACATCATATAAGCACTAATCTTGGCATGAGTAGAAATAGCCAAGCACATTGCTTCATGGGTCTCATGGAGTCATGGTCATGGATTCAAGATCTACAATCCTTTTATAGGCCATTTTTCATTTTGAGAAAGTTTGAACAAAATGTAGTTCAAATTTCACAAGTGTGTGACATAGTTTTAGAAAGTCTCATATGAGATTTAAGAATTTGTGACTAGTGTTTGATAAAACTTTCTCAAATGGGAAAATGAGCTATGTAACAATTGTATATCTTGCTGAGATGATCAAACTTGGTATTCAGAGTTTTTTCATCTGAGGTCATTTAGTGTCTCATTTGAGCAAGTTTGACCAAGTCAAATTTGGTCAAATGAAAAAACTCACTTTGACTCTAGTATTATGAACTCTAAATGACTTCAAATTGAAAAGTTTTGAATACCAAGTTTGTTCAACTCATCAAGATCTACAATTTTGTTTTGGTCAACTTTCCATTTGAGATAGTTTGGACGGTTCAAATTTGTGATTTTAAATTTCGGACGCGTACAAACTAGTTTTCTAACCCTAGATTGTCTCAAATTGAAAAGTTTTGAATACCAAATTTGTTCATCTCATCAAGATATACAATCCTTATATAGGTCATTTTTTCATTTGAGAAAGTTTGAATAAAATATAGTTCAAATTTCACAAGCGTGTAACATAGTTTCGAAAGTCTATATGAGATTCAAGAATTTATGACTAGTGTTTGATAAAACTTTCTCAAATGGAAAATGAGCTATGTAACAATTGTAGATCTTGCTGAGATGATCAAACTTGGTATTCAAAGTTTTTTCATCTGAGGTCATTTAGTGTCTCATTTGAGCAAGTTTGACCAAGTCAAATTTGGTCAAATGAAAAAACAACACTTTGACTCTAGTATTATGAACTCTAAATGACTTCAAATTGAAAAGTTTTGAATACCAAGTTTGTTCAACTCATCAAGATCTACAATTGTTGTTTTGGTCAACTTTCCATTTGAGATAGTTTGGATGGTTCAAATTTGTGATTTTTAAATTTTGAATAAATATCCGGATAATATCCGTTTTTAAATATCCGGATATATCCGATAATTATCCGGATTATCCGATATCCGCCGGATATCGATGATATTACATCCGTATTTGATATCCGCCTAAGATATCCGTTTTAGTATCCGTATCCGGAAAAAAAACCGGATATCCGAGTAACTATCCGAATAAGTGTTCATATTTGTTCGGTCGAACGGACGGTCGAATAAATATCCGTACCGTTTTCATCCATACCCGTCGACCAAACCACCTCACCTCGACACCAAAATCTCAACTTCTCGTAGCAATCCATCGTCCGCGCAGGAGCTGGCATCGTCTTGTGGTTCCTCCTTTCTTGCTTAGCTTGCGGATCGACAGGACCTGCACGTTTAATTTCTCCAGCTTGTTGGTGAGTAATAAGCATGTATTTCTACTAGCTAGATAGTTTCCTGATCCAGTAGGCTGTGGCTGTGGCACTAGGAGCATCAGCTACTATTGCTTGCATTGGTCAATTGGTGGCTTCCGCTAATTGTGTTGGTGTGGTTGTGGTTTTCACTCCCTCTACGCAGATGCATCATACTCGGATATACAGATCTTCCGTTCCGGTGGGTCGTTCCTTATTATAGTTTCTTCTTCCTTGCGAACGTACAGCAACATGGGATCTATCGGTTGCTAGTCCCTGGAGTTAGCACCGAGTGTGTGTTCCCAAAACTACTTGGGAACAATCAAATTGTTCTGCTCGCTCGTTTCTCCGATCCAGGCAGTGACTCGGATATACGTTGATCCGCCGACAAAAACACCTCACCTCCACCGAAATCTCGACTTCTTCCTCGTGACGCCATCCATCTATCGTCCGATCCGCGCCGGCGCTGGCATCGTCTTGTTCTTCCTTTCTTGCTTAGCTTGTTTCCTCCAGCTTGTTGGTGAGTAAGCATGTACTATATTTGCTTTGCAATATTATATCGGTGGGATCCGCTAATGGTGGTTGTGCTTTTCGATCTCCCTCGATCTATGCAGACCGCAGACGCATCATATATATACATACGCGGATAGATCTTCCGTTCCGGCGGGCCAGTGGGTGCATACCAACAGATCGAGGGCAACATGGGATCTCTCGGCTAGTCTCGCTGGACTTAGCACCGATTGTGATTTGTGTTGCCAAAACTACTTGGGAACGATCAAATTCTTCACCTCGCTCGTTTCTCCGATCCAGCCACAGTGAGTAAACAAGATCTTTTACATAGCTAGTTTTCGCGATCCACCAGTAAACAGCAGCACCTGCAGTATATATCGTCTAGGCATTGTCTGGACTTGAGCACACATCGTGGAACCTGCAAAACCACACGCTGCAATGTCTCTACAAAAACCAAATAAACCCTCTGCTTCAGAAGCTACTGGGCACTCAGGATTTCACGGGTTTGCAGAAAAAAACCAAGTAGAATATCCCGGGTGGAATGCACGTCAGGGCAGCATATCTTAGGTTTTGGTCAAAACATTAAATAAGTTTTGGGCATTTTGAGGTGGTTTAATTTCTAGAACCATATGGACCTATCTCCACAAAAACATGGCATGCGAGAGCATCGAAAGAGAAAAGATTGACCATACAAGTTTTTTTTTTGGCTGGGTGCTTAGCAATTAGCAACACCGGTCCTGACAAGTAAATCCATCTATGCATTTCTTATTGTTGCTGCTAGTAGTTACCCAAAACATGTCACACTGAAGGCTGACAGCTTTAGTCAGCAGCACCTTGCCTCAATGCTGGCTCCATCCCTAATTACAGTTGGTTCTTTGTTACTCCCTCCATTCCAAATTGTAAGACATTTTGGTTTTTTAGATACATAGTTTTTTTTTCTTGAATACGCAAAAGATTTGCACATCTTTCGTATTAAGATCGAGAAATAGTGAAAATTACAACGATGCGCCATGGATATGGCACACTAGGGGGAATAGTGTTATACAATCCATTCTGCCCTCCCTAGCAGAAGAAAATCATGTGCTATTACTCACTAATTATGCTACCTAACCAGCATCGGCAGTCAGACACGCTTGCTTGCGTGGCGCTGGCGCCTCACCCGCTCTCCTTGTGGATTAGGGAAGAGCTGTCGCATTGCCTCTACATGCGAGGGGTTGAACTGGTCGACGGGCTACTATCGTGGCGTTCTTGGCTGCCGTGGTCGCCTGCTTGCGTCGAGGATCCCCATCCGCTTCATCATCAGCACCTCTCCGGCTTAGAACCGTGGGACACGTGCGTGAAAGTGCCTAAGCGACGATCCTCCCCGCTACGGGTTGGCAACTTTGGTTGTGCCTGCACAATCGGCCGAGGAGCAGCGTGGCGATGGCGCCTTCACGCAAGATCTTGTCGGTGAAGCGCTTGAGCCTCTTGGCGGCGAGCTCCCGCTATCGGCCGGACCGGGAGGGTTGCCACGTCGGCGCGCTTGGGGATGGCGCCGAGTGCAGGCGTGCCTCGGTAACCACAACACGGTGTTGTCCCTACCGGGTGGCGTGACATGTGGCGACCATTGCCTGAAGCGACAACGAAGGTGAGTCCATCGTCCACAAGAGAGCCTTCGCCGGTGAGCGGTTGTCCACCAACGATGCTTCATCTTCCTAAGAGGTGGCCGTGGCGGTGGCACCACAGTCTGCAGCTGCGGTGGGCGGAGCAGACGATGAGCGAGAACTCCTCTAGCATTGGGTCGACCCACGCGGAGGCCCCGCTATACAGCTCAACACTAGCGGATCCAAATTAGGGGAAGCAAAGTGCAGCAGCAGAGGTAGCAGCGTTGTCATCATGGTCGATAAATTGCACCCACTCTCATCGTCTGTTAGCTCGCTCTGGCGTCGCCCGATGTCGTCGTCCGGACTCTGCCGGCCTCCACACGACACCATGTGCGGCCCCATCCAAGCGCGGGCGTGGTAGGGTCGTGCTAGGAGGCCGTCCGGGCCATGGGGCGCGTGCTAGGAGATCGTTGAGTTGCCACCACGGCGGGCATGGGCCGCTTGCGGTCCCTAGTGAGGTGACGAAAGTTGTGGCGGCGACAGCAACGCCGGACAATTCGCAAAATCGCTACTCGGTGCGCGACTAGGAGAGGCGATTGAAGCATCTCGCCATGAAGCTCTGCGGGGATCTTACGGGCTGTGGAAGCTGCTTTGGACCGCGGCGAGGCTCAACCAAAGGCGCTCTGAGGTCCTGTCTCCTGCCGGGAGGATTTCAAGCCACCCATAGGCATTGGGGATGGAGACCCGTCATGGTGGCCAAAGCGTTGGCGGGTAGGGACATGGCCATCCATGGGACGGCGGGCATGCCGCGACAAAGCTAGCTATGGGCGCGGCCATAGCTATGCTTCCTCCACCTCCGGCCAGTCCCTTATGGCGGTCGTCGGCTCACACTGTGGGCCCATAATCGCGACAGGAGCAAACACAGGCGCTTGCGGTTGGCGCCTGATCGACCGCCTTCGTCGAGGCGACGGCGATGTCTAGGTAGGTTGTGGGGTGGTCATCGTCGGACTCGTAGCCACCGTCGTCCACCCACCAGCAGCGTATGGATCACCCACCCTAGACTGGGTAGAAAGGAGCCGCGTCCGGTGAAAGGGGGGGGAGCTAGGGTGGCTCGTGGTGGCCTTGGCGGCGAGATGATGGGACAAGCGTCCCGGAGGTGGCTGCACCTACCCGGTCCCGTCCACGGGTAGACGGTCACCGTCCGTGCGAGCGGCGGCATGTAGGGGTCGGATCTGGCCCGCACGTGCGGCCCCGTGGCAGTCACGGTATGCCCCGGCGGCGGCTGTAGAGGGCTGCTGCTAGAGGTGGTGGCCGCCACGGTGGGGTCTGGCGTCATCCGCGTCTACGGTGGGGTGGGGAGGGCGCCACTGCAGAGGAGGTGGTGGCCACCGTGATGGGGATGGCACCACTGCAGCCTGTTGGAGATGGAGATGGCAGCCATGGTGGTGGGGCCAGACGTCGACAACAAGGCTGGCGGCGCTCTCGTCGCCAGACCCCACAAGGGTGGGCTCATTACGCGGCAGCCAGCGCAGTGGCCGAGATCCCACGAAAGGCTCACCGGCGTTGGTTGTCGCGGGGGTGTCGGGTGTGGGGAGGAGGGGGGGAGGAGGCGGCGGCGCTGCTGCTGCGGCGGCCAGTGTGGCGGCGTTGCCGAGATTCGACCGCCTAGGTTCTACGCTACTGTGGGCATGACTGTACTTTACATATTGCCGTGCAACGGGTTCTAGATACATAATTTTTTTTGCTATGCACTTAGATATACACTATGTCTAGATACATAATAAAGGCAATGCATCTAGAAATGTTAAAATGTCTTATAATTTAAAATATAGGGAGTACGTTTTAGTAGATCGGACGAAGTAATATACATGCTTTGGATGTTGTGAAAAAAAGATATATATATCTTGGGAGAGCCTGGGGCCGCTCATATCATTTTTTTTTATGAAAGGCCACCCATATCATTAATCAGAATACCCTAATAACAATCCCTGTTTAACACAAGTATTAAACATAATTTTCCCTCTAAAGCAGGTTCAGCGTAAATAGGAATGGACAGCCGTGAGATATTGGAGTTGGAGAACAAGCTTCTTGATCCGACCACAGAAGAACCAATTTCTCTACCCCTACACTTTTTGAGATCGATAACAAATGGTTTTAGCAATGAGCAAGAACTCGGGAGGGTGGAGTGCGGAGTAGTTTACAAGGTAAATATGATGAATTTCTTTCTCGCTCCAACTCACAAATAAAAAATGTTGGCAGCCATATTTAATCACAATTACTCTATGTAGGGACGACTTCTCCACCATGGCGATTCATTTCTTGCTGTGAAGAAGTTTCATGATAGTCATGTAGTGAAGGGTGATGAACAGTTCCAGAAAGTTGCCACTTCTCTTATCAAACACCCAAATGTAACACAACTCCTAGGTTACTGTTCAGAATCAAAGGGAGAGATGATCAAGCTACCGAACGGGAAATGTGTTATTGCTGATAAACAGACAAGAATTCTCTGCTTCGAGTATATGTGTAATGGAGGCCTTGATAAGCATCTTTCAGGTACGTTTCAGAAACACGGGATGACGGACATACATTTATCATCTCCCTATTTTTTTTCTCATTTTCTCAAGCTTAAATTGTTAGAACACACCTTGTAGCCACAATCAGCAGAACACTGAAATATGTTACCAGCACCCAAAAAAGGTTGTTCTAGTTTGAGTCCAAATATCTTAGATTTAAACAAGTATAGTATACAATAAAGATCTTAAATAAATAAATAAATATATTGCCTCAATATTTATAGTACTAAATAAGATCCATCATGAAATATATCTTGATAGTATCTCTATTTGGTGTTATAAATGTTGATAGTCTTCTTTATAAATTTGGTCAAACTTAAATTGACTATCTAACTAGAATAACTTTGTTTTTGGACGAGCTAGAAACTAGATATTACTATTACTGCTACTCAACCACACAAAATGTGTTCCATTGCTCTTCTTGTTAAGCATGGATGACAAGATTAATTATGTCAAGAATAAGTATTTCTACAGATGAATCTTCCGGTCTTGAGTGGAACACGAGATACAAGATAATTAAGGGAATTTGCCACGGTTTGAATTTCCTTCATGGGTATAATATTATTCATCTGGATCTTAAACCTCAAAATATATTAATGGATGCTACTATGATGCCAAAAATTGCGGATTTTGATTTGTCAAGGTTGTTGGGTGAACAAAAATCCCAGACTGTCACTAAAACTGCAAATCCCCCCCGGAACCAGGTAAGCTACACCCCACAACAAATACCGTTTGCTTTCTTAGTAATATATTAATGGTCTCAATTATGCTTGCACCATCTCAAACTCTTGATGTCTACTGCAGGGGATACATGGCACTAGAATACATAGACAGGGGTGTAATCTCAAAGAAAGCAGATATATTCAGTTTGGGTGTCATAATTATAGAGATACTCAAAGGCTGCAAGGACGACTATCCAGACTATGGCCAAAGCACCGAAGTTTTCCAGCACTTCACAGAGAAAGTAATAAGATGAAGTAACGAATATTCT
Organism: Miscanthus lutarioriparius; assembly: GCA_904845875.1. Taxonomy (NCBI): domain Eukaryota; kingdom Viridiplantae; phylum Streptophyta; class Magnoliopsida; order Poales; family Poaceae; genus Miscanthus; species Miscanthus lutarioriparius. The sequence goes on along the minus strand of CAJGYO010000831.1, from coordinate 55,196 downwards.
GCATGTGTACTATCGCTCTAGCTCACTTATTATATATGCAATTGTGTAGGTGCTCAGTAATTGGAGGGACAGATTCGAAAGATCATCGAAGTATACATCGCCAGAACTACATACCCAGCTAGTAAAACAATGCATCAACATAGCTTTGGAATGTGTGCACCCTGAGAAGGAGAAAAGGCCAAATGTATCAAATATAATTGAAATTCTTAATGCAGCAGAAGGAAGTTGTGTTCAAAATGGTGAAGATTTACTGGTAGATCACCAGGTATGATACTCTCTCCATCTCCAAATAAATCAATTCCAAGAATCCGTTCAAGTTAAACTATCTTAAGTTTGACTAAACTTTATAGCAAAGAGTAACAACATCTATGAAATAAATGAGCATATTATAAAAATATATTCTATGGTATATCTAGTGATAATAATTTGAAAATATATTCTATGGTATATCTAGTGATAATAATTTGATGTGATAAATCTTGATAGTTTTTTGTAGAAATTCGGTCAAAGTTTAAAATTTTTGACTTAAGACAACTCTAGGAATCTGTTTATTTAGGGACGGAGAGGAGTATCTTATATCCCATTGAGTATGCGGCCCTTTCTCGCACTTTATTGCAATATTAGACGTGAAAAGTGTCCTACAATTTTGGAATATGCTATTTTTGGGTATAGTCATGACATGTGCCTTAGTTCTTTTTTCTTAATAAAAATCACTTGATATGCATGTAATGAATGAAATGTTTCTTTAGTGAAAACCGACAGATAATGTGTGGAAATATCCATAAATAACATTTCATTTTCATTATTTTTTAGTTATAGATGCAAATGTGGAAGCTCAACTATTTCTTGAGATACCAATCAACATGAAGGTTAACTTTTAAGAAAAAAATCACTTGATATGCTTGTAATGAATGATATGTTTCTTTAGTGAAACCCGACAGATAATGTGTGGGAAATATCCATAAATAACATTTCATTTTCATTGTTTTTTAGTTATAGATGCAAACCAGCAGTTCAACTATTTCTTAAGATACCAATCACATGAAGGTTAACTTTCTAAGAAAAAATAAGAACCTTAATACCACCAGGCTCACTTTGTAAGATGAAGAGAAAAACAATCCTATTTTATTCTTATCATCTTACACTATAGACTTCTAGGATGAACATTAAATCGTACAGCATAATAATGGCAAATTATTGTTCCTTTGGTTACACTACTAGATTAATATAAGCCTCACCTTATTATTCTAGGCTTCCTTAGGGTAATCAAGTATATTGATGTTAGCTAGGTGGTTTCATTGAGTATCATGTAACGTTAGAATATAATATCCCTAGTTATGTGTAATAGCCCTTGGGTCTTTGAAAAGGATATATTGTGAGTATGGCATAGGCATGCACCGTATTAAGAAAAACATACACGAATCTAGTAGAAAACACTAAATCAACCTCAAATTCTATAAGCACAACTCTAAAAGACTACAAGCGGTTGTTGCTCTCTTACTGCTCTACTTGACACACTTTAGGACACACTGATTCTTGCCCTTTATAAGAATCTAGTGCAATAAAATTGTCTAGCCTAATCCTCTTGAGTGTTCTTAATTGCTTCTTACAAGCATTGGATGGAACTCTTATGTTGGCTTGGTTGATACCTATGGCACCTTGTTTATATAGTCTCTTCCAAGGCTCTCAGACATGCAAGCAGGAGACACTCAAGTCATAATAGAATTACAACCCTAATAGCACACCTCTCTTGAGTCCCAGTCCAAGTAGAATTTGAATCATCATACAACACATAATATGAAGATGACTTAGTAGGCAAGCCATACAATGGGTTGTCTCTTAAGTTCAATTGTAAAACAACTGCATATTTCTCTCATGTTCATCTCTATCCTTCATATTATTTAAAATTCTATGTACGTGTATCAACGCAATTTCCTTTAAAAGTGAAACCACATCAAGTACCTCCTAGAAACAAGCGTAATACCCCCTCCATTCATAAATGTACATAATTTTAGCATTTAAAATTTGTCTAAAATTTAAGCAATCCTGCTATTATCCACCCATCCCTTCTCATCATTAATTAGCATATCTTTTAATTACTACTACGGTGTAATTTGGATATTTTCATTTTAATTTGTGTATGCAAATTATAACGTCTCGATAGAAAATGTAGTGGTAATTATGACTTAAATAATATTATGGTACTCTTACTTCCTTTATATGATAGGATTTGAAAATACCAATCGTTTGTTTTTTGCCTATGGGTTTAATTTATTTTAGCATAGTATTGATAGTATCTATTACCACTTAAAAAACGCGACGAGGTTTCGTCCATAGAGGTGCATCGTGTACGCGCCCGTCCCCAATAAAAAACATATCTATTATACGGCCAAAAAAAACGTTTCTGAAATAAAAACATATGCTGCAAAAAAAAACCATCGTAAAAAAACCACCGTTCCCTTTTTTGCGTTTCTAATATACATTTATATGGCAAAAAAAGACTCCAAAATAAAAACATTTACGGCAAAAAAACCACCGTAAAAAAACCTGTTCCCGTCTGGAAAAAAATATCCTATATAGCAAAAAAAGTTTCCGAAAAAAGACATATACGGAAAAAAAGTTGTTTCTGAAACAAACTCTTCCACATCGAAAATCATATCTGACCAAAAAAATACATTTAGGAAAAAAACTCTTCCACATCGAAAATCATATAAAGAAACTGATTACACAGTGATGAAACAAATCGGGCACATATTCAAACAGAGGAATTCGACAAAGGCTTTGCTGATGACAACAAAAGATCATGCACATATTCATACACGGAAATCTTTGCTGTCCCCAGCGACCACAGATCATGCGAGATATTCATGCACGCAGACAAATGAGGGAATAAACTCTCTCTCATGCGAAAATAAATTAATCTCCTAAAATCAAATAAAACTATTTTAATATGATAAAAGAAGTTTATCTAAAGTAGACATATGCAACTAACAATTCCCTCAAATTCACCTTAGATAGCTGTGGTGAACACGGTGTTGCACTATAAAATGGATTTAATCGATTTCAAGTGATCATGTCAAGATCACTATTCATACTTCACTCGACACGTGGTTGTGTTCTACCCGGTTCTGATACGAAGACCAAATCTATGTGTCCGCGTCCGATACGAAGTCTTCAAACCTCACGCGTTAGCATCCGACCGATTCTATTACAAAGTCAAAATCTATGTATTCGCATCCAATACAAAGTCCTCATAACTCACAATTCGTGCAATACAAGGGCATTTATCTAGTATTGTAATAAAAAGAGTAAAGTCTGATTTCCCCGCTAAAATTGACATCGAATTTAAAAAACACCTCAAACTAAATACCAGACAGACATCTCCCTAATTTTTCAAAACCGGACAAATCATAACCCTAAAATAGTTTAGAGTGGTTTCAATGTTGGTTTTAGTTCATGTATCACATATGTGACATGTGGGCCGCACATGTATTTAGTTTTTTAACCATGTCGTCTTTTATTAAACATTTGGACTCCTAAATGATCTCAAATGTTGAGCACTACAAATTAGGGATAGAGCATTTCTCCATCCGAGAACTAAAAAAATTGGGAAAAATAAAAAATGTTCATAATTAGAGAGCTAAAACACTAAAGAAACCACTTTGCAATAGTCAAGGGGTATTTTGTCCGGTTTTAAAAGTTAAGATATGTATGTATCTGACATTGAAGTTTAATTAAGGTGGTCTTTCAAATTCAGTACTAGTTTAGGGGTGAATCGAACTTTACTCTAAAAAAAGTGGCGGATATAATATTACTTGACTTTCGAAATCCCCATACACATATATAGTATGCCGCCTAAGAAAAAGAAACACAGGAAGTATATTTCTGTAGCATTTAATATCTGTGACAAGCTAAGGTGCAGTTAGTCTAACTGTTTCTTGCATACTTATTCATAGATTGGAGCCCAGGAAGGGGTACTGAAACGGATGTGCAGCGTGAGGACGGCTTGATGGATCACCGACCAGCGTGGATCACAAAAGGCATAATGAAATCAGCAGCTGCACTGCTCCAACCACAACGCGAGCCAGTTTTGGAAAGTGTGGATGGTTAACTTTGTTATCAAGGGTCACGAAATGCATCATTTTGGGTGGCGCACAAAGCGCTGGCTTCCTTGGAGGACAACGTGCTCAAGGACTGGGCAGCCACCATCAACCTTGGCCCGAGCGTCCACGGCCCTCCGGCTAGAGCTGCTATCTGTCAAGGCGATTCTTGAGTCCACCCTCGGCAAGGTAATACACAACTCAGCGCTTGAGCACGGTCTAATGATGCTTCAAGACCTCGTATATGACACTTGAGGATGTGGTGGGCGAGATGGAATACTTTCACATCCAAGACATGCTGGGGCGCCACCCGGACATGTCAAGGTTGCGCCCACAACCTGGACCTTAATGTGTCGCCATCTATTCATGATGAACCACCAAAGTTGAGATTTGATAGGGACAATGCCTCCCGAAGAATAGAACATATTGTAGAGCAAATGCAGCTCATTGAAAAGAAGTTCTCTAGTGCTATTAAACTATTAGGTTCTGACTGGAGCACTACCCCAAACATTGCACAAAATCGCCCCATCACCATCTCTGAAAAAGTATAGAGCCAAAACTGAATGGGAGGGAGCTTTTGATGAAGTGGATCATAGATGATATCACAAAGGGTAAACACTGTCATGGCGTCCTCACAGTTATTCCAATTGTTGGTCCAGGGGCATAGGAAAGACAACTCTTGCACAACATATATATAACAATGGAGAAGTGCAAGGACATTTTGATGTCAGAGTTTGGACATGTGTCTCACTCAATTTTAATGTGAATAAGCTGATAGAAGAGATTCAAAGATATATCCCTAAAGTTGATCGTGAAAGTAGTAATGGTACTGCTAGTGAGTTGATTGGGCAAAGATTGAAAAATAAGAGGCTTTTGCTTGTATTAGATGATATATGGGACTGCAGTGATGAGGATGAATGGAAACAGCTATTGGTGCCATTCAAAAATCACAAGTACAAGGTAATATAATTATAGTTACAACTCGATTTCCAGCACAAGCACAAATAATGGTTCAGAAGAATGATCATTCAATATATTTGCAAGGTATAGAAAATAAAGAATTTGAGGAATTCTTCCTAGAAATTATCTTCGGTGATGATGATCAATCTAGAAAGGAGCATAGATTCTTGCTAGAAACTGGATTTAAGATAGCTGGTAGACTAAAGGGCTCCCCTCTTGCAGCTAAAACTGTTGGTAGATTGTTGAAAGCCCATCTTGACTTGGTTCACTGGACTCGAATCTTAGAAAGTAAGGAATGGGAGCATAGTAACGGCAAGAATGACATTATGCCCAAGACTTGAAGTTGAGCTTTGATTACCTATCTTCTCAAACTTCAGCGATGTTTCTCCCCTCTTGTGCTTTATTTCCTCAAGATTACAAATTCAAAAAAGAAGAGCTAATTAACTTCTGGATAGGACAAGAAGCTTTGCATTATTCACCACATGGTGAAAGTAAAAGAGTTGAAGATATCGGGCTAAGTCATTTGACTGAGTTGGTTAATTATGGATTTTTGGAAGATGAAGGGGAAAAGGATGGAAGAACTTGTTACATCATTCATGATCTCTTACATGAATTAGCACGAAAAGTTTCATCACTTGAATGCCTTAGCATAGACACTCAATCTCAAGTGAGCTCCTTACAAATCCCGACATCAATCCGCCACTTGTCTATCAACATAGATGATACCAGTGTCAACAATAGATTGACTCAAAAAAATTGTGTGGAGGATATCAATACATTGCACACAAGATTAAAAGTTGAAAAACTGCAAACTTTGATGATATTTGGGAAACACCACGGTTGCTTTGTGAAGGCTTTTGGTGATTTATTTAGGGAAGCAAAGGCCCTTCGTGTTATTTTTCTATCAAAAGCATCCTATGATGTGGAATATTTGTTGTGCAACTTTTATAGTCTGCTCCATCTTCGCCGCCTTGAACTGAAAGTTCTTCTCTATATAAAGCCGATTTCCCAACAAAATTTCTAGATTTTATCACATGATGGTCCTAGATGCGAGAACAACGTGACATCATAGATCTACCAAGAGATGTCAACAACCTTGTAAAATTGCGCCATCTTCTTGTTCAAGATGATACAATACACTCTAGCATCACTGAGGTTGGGAAACTAAAATCATTACAAGAGTTGCGAAGATTTATGGTCAAACAAGATGATCAAGGTTTTGAATTAAGGCGAGATAGGACATTTGGAAGAGCTCTGTGGGTCATTTGTGCATTGATAGTCTTGAAAATGTTCAGTACCGGAAAGAGCGAGATGAAGCAAAATTGATGCTAAAAAGCCACCTACATGAGTTGATACTACGTTGGAATGTTAATTGGTTTCTTGATGATTACTTTTCGGGAAAACATGTTCTTGAAAGGCTTAAGCCAAGTCGAGATCTTGAAGTTATCCATTATAGGGCACGGAGGAGGCACTTGCCCTTTATGGCTGGGTTTGAACCTCTCACTCGGTGAGTCTGAAATCTCTTTGTCTAGATGATGTAAAGCTGGAAAACATTTCCACCTATAGGAGATTTGTGGTTAGTAGATGTGCCCCGTGAGGAAATCTCAATCAATATCCCTGAGAAGAGGTTTGGAAATTTGAGAAGGCTGGAACTTATACACTTGTCAGGGTTGAAAACATGGGCTGTACATGCCCCCTGTCAATTGTTTCCTTATTTGGAAGTGCTTATCATTTGGGATTGCTCTCAACTTGTGGAATTGTCATTTTCACATTCTGCCGGTTGTTGTCAACAAGGGAAAGATGCAAATGACAATTTATTTCCTAGACTGAAGGAGCTCAAGATTAAGAGATGTCCACAACTATTGTCATTTGCACCCATTCCTTGGACTGAAGCTCCGTGCGACATTGAAATAAAAGGAATTTCATCTCTTGATAGATTGGTTTATGGAAACGAAAAGAGTTATTTGACCATTGAGGGAAATAATAAGGATACAAATGATAGCACGGTTTGGGATGTGCTAGCTTTTCATAATCTAACTGGACTGGAGGGCTTGTGCCTGTACTGGTGCCAATCTCTGCCACTGCATTACTTACAAATGCTATCATCCCTAAGGACCCTACGTATGTCTTATCCGAGTAATGTCTTTCCACTTGTTGAAGCTGACAGCCATGTCAAATACCAGTTTCCAGTTGAATCGCTGGCCATCGAGGGCGTGTGGAGTCCTAGTGGGAAAGAGTTGACACAGCTACTTGTCTACTTCCCAAAGCTCTCAGATCTGGAGCTGTGGTTCTGTGCAAAGGTAACAGGGCTGGCTGTGAATGTGAGGGGACAGCACGCAACAGAGACGCCCGGAACAACAACTTCAGCTAACAAAGAGGATCAGCAGCAGGATGCAAGAGCAAATGTCGACGTAATAGTCGCATCAGAAGAAGCAGAACATGGCCTATTGATTTTGCCTCCCCAACTGCAGGACCTGGAGATCCATGGCAGCCCAAAGCTGCGACTCCTTGGCTCCAATCCACATGACGACAGCAACAAAGATGGACGAACTGGGCAAGGAGGAGGCCTCCGGGGTCTAAGCTCCCTCCGAAGGCTGGAAATCGAGAATTGCCCCGAGCTCCTGTCCTCATACTCTTCTTCATCCTTCTCTTCTTCTTTCCCCTTGCCCAACTCCCTGGAACACCTTAGTATTTCAGGAGCGATGGGCACGGGGGCTCAACTGCCTCTATCAAACCTCACTGCTCTCACAAGTTTATCCATATACCGATGTGGGGATTTAAGAGGCGAGGGACTGTGGTCTCTCCTCGCCCAAGGCCATCTCAACGAATTATCTGTTCAAGGAACGCCCAATTTTTTGTTGATTCCGAACAGGAGATTCCATCCTGTTCCTCAAAACTGCAGAGGCTCGAAATAGATGATGTGGCTGGATTCACTGCTGCGGCCATTCGTCATAGCCTGCTCTTTTCCTCGCTCACCGAATTGTGTATTTGTGTGGATCACAAGGTGAAGAGCCTCACAGAGGAGCAAGAGGCCCTTCTGTTTGTCGACTCCCTCGAGGATATCACATTAAGTGGCCAGGCACAACCTGCAGTCCCTCCCTGAACGGCTACCTAGACATCCCAACCTCAAGAGGTTACACATCTTGACGTGCGGAGCAATCCAGATGCTGCCCAAGGAGGGCCTCCCAAGTTCACTGCAAGAGTTGGATATCATAGACTGTCCAAAAATCCAGTCACTGCCCAAGGTGGATGACCTTCCAAGCTCCCTGCGATATTTAAATGTCCGTTACAGCGGAAGCGAGGAGCTAAGGAGACAGTGCCGCAAGTTGATAAATATCATTCCAATAGTCCAAGTCTGACAAACCCAAGGTAACAAAGAGGTGGAACTTCCCACCCATCAATTTCCCTTGCTTCTCCCTAACCCCATAAACCTCCGTCATTCTTGTTTCGTTTATTTGGCCACAATTGATGTTTTCTTCTAGGTAATCCGCTTGTTTCCATCTGCTGTGCAGGGCATTTCTTCATATTGTGTATTATTGTCCTCTGGATTCTCTCTCTCTATTCACAATTTTCAATTATAATAATCTCTGCACATGCCTTCCACCCTATACATCAAACTGGTAAGTGCCTGTGAAACCACCTCTGTAGTCTCATACTGTCATACAGCTATTTACATGTTCAGACTGTTGCTTATTTGATGCTTGACCCAGTTATTTATGCACTTATTAATGCCTTTTGTTTTGTGTGTAACAATAACCTATATACGTTCTCGATCAGGTGAATATGTTTAATGTACTCCTGCCTTGCAGTTCTGAATCTCAGAAGATTTATTGAAATACGGATGCTGCTGTATGTTTTTTTTTCTAATCAATGGTCTGCACTCTTATGAAAGCCTGTTCAGCAATAAATGGTTTCAGCCTTCCCATGTCTCTTGGATCTGAGAAAATATGATTGCTCTACTTCTAGTCTTCTAGGCAAGGTAATAACCACATTTCATAAAGTATGCTCTGTTTACGTTGAACATAATTGTATATACTCATTCCCCTGCAATCCAATAATGCATAATAGTGCAACCCGCTTGTTTTCATCTACTATGCAGGGCACTTCTTCATATTGTCCATTATTCTATCCTTCGGATTCTCTCTTTATATATTTACAATTCTGAATTCTAAAGAATGAATACCTCTGCACGTGCCTCCCACCCTTTACATACTCAGAATGTTTGCTTACTTGCTGATTTGATGCTTGTTCGATTATTTATGCACTTTTCCCTTATTAATGCCTTCTATTTTTGTGTAACAATAACAGTATATATGTTTTCGATCAAGTGAATATGTTTAATATACTCCAGCCTTGTTGTTTCAATCTCAGAAGATTTACTGAAATATGGATGCTGTGTATGATTTTTCTAGTCAAACAGTTTGCACTCTTAGGAAAGCAAGTTCGGCAGTAAATGGTTTCAGTCCTCCCATGACAGCTGAAAATCATGCGACAATGCAAATTTTGTGCTCTTTGCTTTTCCCACATCTCAATGGCTATTGAAACCTCAGAGGTGGGCAGTGGAAAAAATATCTTTTGATCACTGAATTTACAAATAGCAGACACAATCCAGAAACCATAATATTTTTCTCAAATGTCAAACAAAAACTGGACACTTGTGAAACTTTGTCCATGAAAAACTGACATAATACTATTTTATTGTGACAATATATTCTTAAAAAAGATGGGTGAAACAGGTCGAAATGTTTTCCTGGATAGACGCTTCTGCTCTTCGCCTGGGTTGGTAGAGGATCCTCTGTTCTGGTGGAGCTGTGGTGGTGGTCGGCAGAGGCAAAGATGGATGAGAAGCTTCCATGGCCTCCTGCGACATGTTAAGGTGTCGCTTTGGTGTCGAACAGGCGGAAGAAAATAGCATTGCTGCTGCCTACTGATGAGATCAAAATCAGTTTTGTATGCTGGCATGCTGCTTTTGGGTGTAATAAGGCCAAAAATCAGATAAATCTACAATCTAATTTCATTCATGCCAATTTGGTTTCTTCCACAGCTTTGGAGCCTTCTAGTGCCAGATGCATTCAACAACTTAACTGAAATGAGGCCACACCTGTGTCCAGATGCATCTGACTGATTCAACTAGAAGGAGGTCGGTCGGATTTGTGGCAAGATGCATTTCAAAGTGCTGATTGCCATACAGGAGTGATGCTTGGAGCCAAACATTTGCCAACCAAATTACCTTGTAATCAGGGATCATCAACCATTGAATTGTCATCACACGGCTCTGAGCAGTCAGCTAGTGAATGACAGGAGCCTTGCCTCTGTCTCTGTCACACCCCAGGTAGCACGCAACCCTCGTATGCTACCACACAACTCTACAAAGTTGCTGAACTCGTAGTTTTCGGCAACATCTAAATAAAAGACAAACATAAGCGGAAAAAAACATGTAAATAAGAAGATACACGTGGTATAACAAGCAAACTATACAAGGGAAGAGACATGCAGGATTATTATGTCTAAAAATACAAAAGATAACATCTACTATCTTTATTATTTCATAATTCTACAATTATTATGTGATGATACAGGAGTGCAAGGCGTGTTGCTAATCCCATCCCTTCATGCCCAGGGGCGGATCCAACGGGGGCTCGAGCCCCCTACCCATTCGGAGCAAGGAACCCCTTTTTAGGCGTTCTATAGTCTAGGTGGGGCTGAGACTTAAAATCGAGCAGCAATCGGAGGTATGTGTTGTTCAGCCCCTCCCCCTAAATTTTTCTTTCACTGCATCCGGCCATTGTTCATGCCAGCATTCATCATTAATCACCTAGAAGAGAACAAAGGGGGTGAGATAAACTCAACGAGCGTGACTATGAATATACACATATCTTACACGTGTTGAGTTATTAAATTTGAAAAGCCATATGAGCGTCCATAATTAAAAGGAAAGTAAGCGGACAAATAAATTGTGCAGTTCATATTGTGGCGACTTTCAAACATTATCATAGGACTAGAGTACCACGTCATCATGGTATTGATATTCTCCAAAACATCAAGTATTTGATTAACAAGATTTAAACCGAAAAGGAACCATGTTAGGGCGATGAATAATTGAAGTACTCAACTTTCTTATGTCAACCATTAACCAACCACTCGGAGGATCAGTAATCTGCAATTCCATGTTACGCAAATGGCATGAAATGTATATATATGCCATGATGCAACTCCATTTGAGAGTTTAATATTGGACAATGCCAACCTCTCATGCAACTCCATGTACTGGTACTAGTCACTTTTGTAGGATGGCGTGCCCTAGCGACAGGGAGGGGCGAGATGGAGAGCGCCGTCTCCGACCACTCGTGAAACCGGGAAGATTGGATCGACCAGCGGGGGAGGCGGAGAGGTTCTGGTAGAATTTCTATTTTTGTTTCCTAACCCTTAACCTTCCTAACTGGACTCTAATTGGGCCTTTGCTTTCTCCTTCTCTAAGCCCATGAGGCCCAAAGACAAATTAATTATTTTTTTACTGGATGGCTGTTACAGTCTCTCTCCCCCTCATGCAAGTCTTTTATTTCTCTTGTCTTGTGCCTATGCCTTATACCTTTTTCGTTCATGTGTGCCAAGTGAAACTGAATGGAATGATACACGAACATGGCAGCATGTTTATCTCATCAGTTTCATGGGAAGCTACAAGCATCGTCGATCCTGTCCACAGGGCTGCCGGATGCGGTATCGGTGGCGACCCTTTGGACCAAGCGAGAGGGTCTCTGCTCCGTCCCCGCATTCAGCGATCGACATCAAGCATCTCTAGTGCGGTCCGGGCATCGCCGCTCCGAGTCTCGGGGCACCCAAACCTCTGCGTGGGAAATTACACAAGCTGCAGGAGCTCAAAGACGCCTACTACATACTCAAGAGTCCTGGTTGGTTGAGGTGTCAACCTCTGAAGGCTGTAAACCTCGACGAGCCGTGTATCCAAGTCCACCTCGGACATGTGCGCGGTGAGCGCGAGCGGCGTGGTACACGGACTCTGCGCGCCCGGCAACCACATGACGGGTTCCAAGGTGGCCTTCTCTGAGCTTGACGGGAATGTGACCGGCATGTTAAAGTTTGGTGATGGCTGAAGGGTGGCGATCCGAGGTGCGGCGCCATCATCTTCAGTGCGAGCAATGAGCACCACGCGCTAACGGATGTATATTACATCCCAGCAGTGCGTTCAAGCATCATCGACATTGGCCAGCTAGTTGAGCGCACAACGAGGTGCTTGATCAAGGATGGCGTCCTCGGGATAAGGGACCAGGAGCAGCGGCTTCTTGTCTAGGTGAAGAGGTCCTAGAACTGGTACACCGCTTGATTTGAAGGTGGAGGAGCCCATCTGCTGGTACTGCACGGCGCCGGAGGAGCCATGGGCGTGGCATACCCGTATGGCCATCTCAACTTTGGCGCACTAGGTCGGTTTGGAGAAGATGGTGGCTGGGCTGCCTCACATTGAGCACGCAGGCGAGCTATGTGACTACTGTCTGGCCAGGAAGCAAAGAAGGCTGTCGTTCCTGAAGATAGCGAAGTACCACGTAGCAGAAGCCCTCGAGCTGTTCCACGGTGACCTCTGAGGGCCGATCACGCCGGCAACACACGACAGGCACAAGTACTTCATCTTGCTAGTCGATGACTATAGCCGGTTCATGTGGCTACTGACTTCGACCCGACAAGGCGAAGGCGTGCGAAACAATCAAGAGGTTCAAAGGCGCGCGCGAGGGCTAAGAGCGGGAAGAAGTCTGCGTGTGCTATGGGCCGATCACGGCGGCGAGTTCACCTCGGTGGAGTTCGGCCGTCTTTATCTTGATATCAAGGTGTGGTGCACCACCACACCATGCCGTACTGCGCCAGTAAGCGAGAATGGCGTGGTGGAGCGGCGGAACTAGGCGGTTTCACCCGAAAGTATTCCAAGTATCATATCCATAGGAAAACATGTGAGATTAACTACGTCTAACTTAACCCGGAGTAGCAACAAGACTTAAGATAATAGGAGTATAGAGGAGATCACAAAGGTTTTCTAGTCCTAACTTCTGTAAGATATGTCTTCTATTGTTCAACTAGAGATATTACTAAGGGAAACATAGACAGAGTATGTTTCCTATAGTAACTAAATCTTGCTAGGCCTACAAATGGGAGGTGGACTACAAAGGATTCAATGAGGCTACAAGAGCCACCCTCGTGAGCTACCACCGATCCGGAATATAGGGTGCGTCCACAAGTAACTTTGGTCTAAGCACCACGCTTACACCTACAATTACTAATTTAACCTAGAGCGTCCTATAGATTAAAGCACTCAAAGAGTTGTGAACACGATGAGCAATATAAATCTGATGCTTATTTGAATTAGAAGTTGATTACTAGAGAATCCTCGAAGCAAGCTTAAGTAGAACTTGACTTGGCCAGTACAAGCCGTAGAGAGAGAACACCGATAGGCCTAAGCACTTCCTCAAACTCTTCCTCACACTCTATCTCTCTTTTCTAATACAAGACTAGATCCTATGGAGAACTAATCTTATCTTGATAGTGGCTTTGATCCTGATGAGGAGAATATGAATTAAGGTTTTAGGATGGCTCTAGGGAGGGTAGGGGGCTAGTATATATAGGCGGAGCATCAATTACGGACCCTCGGATCAAACCAACTTGAATAAGCAGGCGTAGATGCAATCTAGGAGGTGGTAGAGAACCGACATTCAAAGGAAGGGGCGACAGGTGGGGCCCATAGGCGGTCGGCTGTAGGTGGGGCCGTAGGCCCCACACAATAACCACTTGCCCTATGCTTCGGTGGTTTGCCTTCTGGAGTCTTCTAGAGTCTTCCCACGTTGGTTATGCTACGGAATTACGTGATTTCCTTTGACGAATAGGCCCCCCTTGGCGGTTTTCTGATTAAACCCTGCTGAAAACACAGATTCACCAAAACTTATGGAATTGATTAGTTTAAACCCCTAGACCTATGTTTGGTGATGGAATTAAGTATATATGCAGGTTATATTGATGGTTTACAATCGATGTTAACAACCATCAACAAGCTCCCCCACACTTAAACCTTTGCTAGACCCTGAGCAAAGCCAAACTCACTAATGTATTATGATTTGCTACAATGCTTTGTAGCACCCAGTTTTAAGGACAAAACTAGATACACACCATATGTGAGTCTAGAAAGTCAAATCTCACATATAGCTACAAATAAAGGTAATATCAATAGACAATGCTTAATATATAACATACTTAGTATAAAGGATATAACCTTAGATAGCAAAGAGCGAAAAAGACAACTCCGATCTTTGGGTGAAGACTCCAATTCCATAGGGACAACTGACTGGTTAATCACAGCCTAATTCCTCCAAACTCTAGCAATCTGGTACCCATCCGGAATTTTTCCAAAGATTTAAAAAGTAAAGCAAGCGTAAGTACATGTCATACTCAACAAATATAACATGGGGTTCATGAGGTTCAAAAGGTGACCTTTGGTTTAACGCAATTAGCTTTTAATGAGTCATCTTTGAGCAATTGGGTGGCAATAGTTTATTCACAAGCCCATATAAACACATGATTAGGTAAATATGAATAATGAACAAAGCATAAACAGTAATCATTAGTGTGCATCTTCATCATCGGTATCATCCGTGTTCTTCATCTATTCCATAAGGGTCTAAGGCCGCTCGTGGCCGTGAGCATGGCCGATATACCAATTTTACACTCTACAGAGGGTTGTACACTTTCACCGTGAGTCGTGATTTACCCTTTAGCCCAAGGCGGTCAACCTCTTGACCCACTACCAAGGAAGGTCGGCGGGGTTCACTATGAAGCCTTTCAAAGGCACGTCCCTAACAAGTTAGGGCCGCTAAGGTTTCCCCATCAATAAGCATGAACCCCTCCAAGGAGTGACTAACAAAATACCAAAAACCAAAGTGCACCCTCTTAGTAGGCGAGATCATACACACTTCTGAGCCCCTCTTGTGCCATAAAGGTAACCACTAACAAGCTAGAAAGGTCCTCATCTTGAGCTAAAGCCAGAGCCATGTAGCCCTCACAAATTGTCTTTGTAAGTCCGGATGTTAAACTTGTAGATAAGTCCTTAGGGAGAGAAATCTAGAGCAACATAAAATAACCCAATGCTCTTGCCCCTTTGTTCCATGTTGCTAAAAAAACATCTTTTAATGTTTATTGCATATACCATTAGTCAAGTTATAAGATCATGGCTTTAGTTGACCACTAGCATCATACTACCCAATGCAATAACCCATAGGAATCAAGGAATCCAGGATATCAAATAGCTAGAAAAATTACTAACGTTGTCAAGGTAGACACATGCATATGATTAAAATGATATTAAGGTGAATAGGACAACAAGGAAGATCCCATGCTATACTTGCCTTAAACTCAAATCCTTCTTCTATTGAATTGTAACCTCCAAAGGACTTCTTCTGGATCACCAACTTCTTTTATATCACCAACGCAAAGCTCACCAACTTCGGCAGTAAATGGTTTCAGTCCTCCCATGACAGCTGAAAATCATGCGACAATGCAAATTTTGTGCTCTTTGCTTTTCCCACATCTCAAAGGCTATTGAAACCTCAGAGGTGGGCAGTGGAAAAAATATCTTTTGATCACTGAATTTACAAATAGCAGACACAATCCTGAAACCATAATATTTTTCTCAAATGTCAAACAAAAACTGGACACTTGTGAAACTTTGTCCATGCAAAACTGACATAATACTATTTTATTATGACAATATATTCTTAAAAAAGATGGGTGAAACAGGTCGAAATGTTTTCCTGGATAGATGCTGCTGCTCTGCGCCTGGGTTGGTAGAGGATCCTCTGTTCTGGTGGAGCTGTGGTGGTCGGCAGAGGCAAAGATGGATGAGAAGCTTCCATGGTCTCCTGCGACATGTTAAGGTGTCGCTTTGGTGTCGAACAGGCGGAAGAAAATAGCATTGCTGCTGCCTACTGATGAGATCAAAATCAGTTTTGTATGCTGGCATGCTGCTTTTGGGTGTAATAAGGCCAAAAATCAGATAAATCTACAATCTATTTTCATTCATGCCAATTTGGTTTCTTCCACAGCTTTGGAGCCTTCTAGTGCCAGATGCATTCAACAACTTGACAACTGAAATGAGGCCACACCTGTGTCCAGATGCATCTGACTGATTCAACTAGAAGGAGGTCGGTCGGATTTGTGGCAAGATGCATTTCGATGCGCTGATTGCCATACAGGAGTGATGCTTGGAGCCAAACATTTGCCAACCAAATTACCTTGTAATCAGGGATCATCAACCATTGAATTGTCATCACGGCTCTGAGCTGTCAGCTAGTGAATGACAGGAGCCTTGCCTCTGTCTCTGTCACACCCCAGGTAGCATGCAACCCTGGAATGCTACCACACAACTCTACAAAGTTGCTGAACTCGTAGTTTTCGGCAACCTCTAAATAAAAGAGAAACACAAGCGGAAAAAAACATGTAAATAAGAAGATACACGTGGTATAACAAGCAAACTATACAAGGGAGGAGAGACGAGGATTATTATGTTTAAAAATACAAAAGATAACATCTACTATCTTTATTATTTCATAATTCTACAATTATTATGTTATGATACAAGAGTGCAAGACGTGTTGCTAGTCCCATCCCCTTCATGCCAGCATTCATCATTAATCACCTGGAAGAGAACAAAGGGGTGAGATAAACTCAACAAGCAGCGGCTATGAATATACACATATCTTACACGTGTTGAGTTATTAATTTTGAAAAAGCCATATGAACGTCCATAATTATAAGGAAAGTAAACGGACAAATAAATTGTGCAGTTCATATTGTGGCGACTTTCATACATTATCATAGGACTAGAGTACCACGTCATCATGGTATTGATATTCTCCAAAACATCAAGTATTTGATTAACAAGATTTAAACCGAAAAGGAACCATGTTAGGGGCGATGAATAATTGAAGTACTCAACTTTCTTATGTCAACCATTAACCAACCACTCAGAGGATCAGTAATCTGCAATTCCATATTCTGCAAATGGCATAAAATGTATATATATGCCATGATGCAACTCCATTTGAGTGTTTAATGTTGGACAATGCCAACCTCTCATGCAACTCCATGTACGGTGCTAGTCACTGCAGCGATGGCGGTGACCGGCCATTAACTCCATATGAAATGCATATATATGCATATGAATGATCATGTATGCATAACTCCATAGTGCAACAATTATAATATAATAATCTGCAACCATCATCTCATAGCAACAAGCAGCATCGACATGATAAATAAATCCATAAACGATATATACATAAGCAAGAATAAAGGTAAACTATATTATTAGTCTTGTTGTATTTTATTTAAAAAGAATGCAAGACATGAATATAAGCATAGCATTAGCCACACCCCTACGTCACTTGCCTTTTTCACCGAAAAAAACAACCTCGACAAGCACGTCTAAGAGTGGTTATTTGGCGCACTTCCTGATAAAAAAATAAATATATGGATCTACTCAATAAATCATGCATAACATATTAAGAGTAAATACACGTCTCTATGCTTAGTCCATCACTCTCCACATTTTCTAATTGCAAAAGATACCCTTAAAAAGGAATTCACCTTGCAAGACAGTCAAATACAAAACTCAGAGCAGAACTTGCTATTTTCATAACTATTTCTATACAACAGCAAATGCAATGATCGAATGCAGTAAAAACATCTACTTAAAATTCCCTACAACTTTGTTATGCACCACAAAATCTAATTCGGCCTTCTTCTATTTGTAATCTGGGCCACAATGTTTTCACTCAGATCTGAAACAGTTTGCAACAGTAACTTCGAAAATCCACATGTTCTTAGATATTCAACTGCTACACTTCTGATATCGTAGATAAAGTAGTAGTCTACAGACCTCTGATTCAAACCTATGGTTCATCTAAAGAAGAAACAGAAAGAAGGAGATAAAAACGAACTTGATCTGATCTACTCAGTTAACCTGAACATGATCTCTGTTTATTCCTTTGTGGTGCCCAGACCCAAACCAGAGGCTACACGTGAGCAATAGAAGGGAAATCGACTTATCAATTACCTACAAGCAAAATCGTCCTTCAAGCCACACTCATCCCTGGACTGCTACGTACCCTGCCCTTTGTCCTCCCTGCACACCACAACTCTGCAGATAACGAAGCAAGGACAGAGCCATGAGAAGCAGCAGCAGCCCCCTTTCTCTCTGGCGATTCGTAGAGGAAAAATCTCACGCACCTGCAGGATGGCGTGCCCTAGCGATGGGGAGGACGAGATGGAGAGCGCCGCCTCCGACCACTCGTGAAACCGGGAAGATTGGATCGACCTGTAGCAGGGAGACGGAGAGGTTACGGTAGAATTTCTATTTTTGTTTCCTAACCCCTTAACCTTCCTAACTGGACTCTAATTGGGCCCTTGCTTTCTCTTCTCCAAGCCCATTAGGCCCAAAGACAAATTAATTATTTTTTTACTGGATAGTTGTTACAGTGTCTCTCTCCCTCATGTAAGTCTTTTATTTCTCTCGTTCATGTAAGTGAAACTGAATGGAATGATACACGAACATGGCAGCATGTTTATCTCATCAGTTTCATGGGAAGCTACAAGCATCGTCGATCCTGTCCCTGGGGCTGCGGCTGCGGTATCGGTGGCCGGCCGCTGGACCAAGCAGAGGGCCCTCTGCTCCGTCCCCTGCATTCAGCGATCGACATCGAGCATCTCCAGTGCAGTCCGGGCACCGCCGGCTCCCGGAGTCTCAGGGCACCCAAACCTCTGCGTGGGAAATTACACAAGCTGCAGGAGCTCAAAGACGCCTACTACTTAAGTGTCCTGGTTGGTTGACGGCCACGGAGCTTGACATCGACTGCACCGAGCAAGCTGCTGGGTCACGGTGGCAGCTGCTGATAAACAGCGTGCTGGTGCCTGCGAAGGTAGTTTTGGATCGTAGCCGTCTCCTGAGCCTACACAGTAATGGAGTTGGAGGTTAGTTACGAAGAAAGAGGTCAGGTTAAGAAGTCGAATCTTTAGTCTTCAGGTCAATGTCAGATATATATAGACCCAAAATAATAGAAAAAGAAAGGTTAGCTTCTGAGTAAGCGAGAGAGCTGAAACCAAAGGATCAAATCAAAGAAGGGTTTGCTATTTTCCCTTCATCATTCTACACCGTGCACCCGACATCCTTGCTCGCACTTTTGCAAAAGTAAATTTTGTTACTGACTCAGAAATTGCTCTATGAGACCTGCTACTGGAGTCAATGTAGTGCATGTTTGTTTAGTTGGTGTTGTTGAGTTACAGTACTCTGTTCTCATTAAATCTCTGTATTGGGAGATTATCAAACACCAAAAAAAGGCAACTTCCTGCGAAAGCCACTTTCCTGACCATGTGCACAACTTTAACCTTTGATTGAAACTCATACATCTGCTCCGAAGCCCGAACCTTTACTTGAAGAGCTGAAGTCGAATATTTCTGAATTAATTAATATTCCCTCAATTCAGACTTGAGATGCAGGACTGCCTAGCGGATGTTTGAGGCGTCATTGGCTCCAACAGACATGAATGATATTGTGACAAATCCAACGATGTTTTAGGACAAAAAAAAAAGAGAAATATATATCTATGAGAGATATACAAGATAAACCAAAATTTAAATTTACTAAAAGGGCCAAGGACCTATACGATTTGGAAGAGATTTGGATAATAGCTTTATCAGAGAATGGATCCAGTTCGTCAGGAGAAAACTGTATTGACTTGGCATCGACGACATGGTAAAGAAAAAGAAGGGGAGAGGAAGATGACAAAGTTTAGGCCAAAAGTTACTTTCAACTAAAAATATCCAAATATTATAATAGAAAAGCTATTTACGAATACTATACTTTTTTCTAAGTGGAACTTGCGTTGTGTTCTGAGCTGCACCTGGAAGAAAACGTGCTTTGTCATTGTAGCGCCTAGCGGCTTTGTTCGTTTCTCTTATAATCCGTATTTTTCAGCTTGTTTTTTCAGCTTGTTTTTTTAGTCGGAACAGTGTTTTTCTCTCACAACAAATCAGCCGGAACAGTGTTTTGACTTATTTTTTCAGCGAAGCGAACGGGGCAGTAAAGTAGTAAGCCTGAAGTGTATCGAGGTATCTATGCTCCACTGGTGAAGGGAAAGGCAGTGCAGGCTCGGTACCTCCCCTAAAATGGTCAGAGTTCGAGTCCTGAGGGACTCACTCTCGTGGCTTCGGCCACAGCGATCGGGGTGAGAAAAAAAACTCCCTCGTCTACCTCACATCCAAAGCATAAGTCTATGGTCAGCTCATCTCACGGAGCTACGGTGCCGTTATGTATGGTTGGGGCAGGGATTTGAGGTTTTTCCCGATCTGTGTAAGAAGATTTTCTTGTTAAGCCGAAATACCCGGTGGGTGTCTAGCCACGCAAACCAAATTTTTATGCTCCACTGGTGAAAACTTTTCCATTGGAACCATATAATATAATATATAAACTGAATGATGTACCATCATGCAATGCAAAAAGGGCAAGGGCTCATCCCTTTAATTCTTTTTTTGAGCGTACCATCCCTTTAATTCAAAAAAGGAAAACATTTTTTACTTGAAACTTTGCATCCCACTTGAAGTTGTCGTTTGCTTTATGTATACTTTCCGACTCAGCAACGGCTAAACATGCTGCCGATTCGTTTTTTAGTTTTTTTTTCCGCCCAATGGGTTGGTGCGCTGCCAAATAGTACTATATCAATCGTTTTCGCCATTCATCTCACACTTGCCATATGGTTATTTGTTTCCCGAGAGCATATCCATCAATTTCTAACACACAACATGTAAACCCAGTTTTCCAACGTAATACAAATTTGGTACTATTAGATTTGTAATCAAATAAGCTATTCAATAATCATGAATAATATAATATAAAATAAATAAAAGTATAATTTAAGAGACCATGTCAGTAGACCGGAGGGAGTAGTATTAAATAGATATATAGCACTGAGCACCAAAAGCGTCACACATGACACGATGCTCTGGTTGTTGGGTGCTGGGTTTCTTTATAATTTCTGCAGACAGCGAGCATTCGGTGCAGCGTCTAAACTTCACCTATTGTTTCTGCGCTTCCAACAAAAGAAAACCAGCACCCAATAAGCAGCCTGAATGTATTACCGTTCTTGTCGAATGGGAATGGGGAATCTCCCCGTGTCGAAAAAAGATAAGCAGCCTGAAGACTTCAAAGTCCGTGTTTGGAGGGGAGGGGGGTTGTAATGTAACTATGTGAGGCGGGCAGGGGATGCAGTGATGAAGACCTTTCCAGCTTCCACAACAGCCGATCATGATCCGAATATTTTTGTAAACACATATGGATTCCAAATATTTATAGATCGATGCGTACTATATAACACTGAAATATACTACTATGAAACAGCTAGCTACCGGACAATACGCTGACAGGCCACATGGTTACTTGAATAATAATCTCTCCATGGCATGCTGCAGTTGACCCGTCGATAGGGATGAAAACGGATCGGATCTGACGGATATCACTCATATTATATTTGTTTTCATATTTACTGTCGGATTCGGATTCGGACACGGATAGCGTTCGGATACATATACGAATACGGATTGACTCGGTTACGGATACGAATAATGAGTATCGAATACGGTATGAATCGGATTCGGAGAAGGTCGGATACAAATATCTATTCAGGATATTGAGTAAAAGCAGTATATATATATATATCATACGTGCGCAAACCATTACACCACTCTATGAGTCCATAATCCATCTAGATTAAGCCGAAAGACTAAAGAGTAAAGCAACAAATAAGATAAAGATACAGATACATCATACATCAAACATCATATAAGCACTAATCTTGGCAAGATGAGTAGAAATAGCCAAGCACATTGCTTCATGGGTCTCATGGAGTCATGGTCATGGATTCAAGATCTACAATCCTTTTATAGGCCATTTTTTCATTTTGAGAAAGTTTGAACAAAATGTAGTTCAAATTTCACAAGTGTGTGACATAGTTTTAGAAAGTCCATGTGAGATTTAAGAATTTGTGACTAGTGTTTGATAAAACTTTCTCAAATGGGAAAATGAGCTATGTAACAATTGTATATCTTGCTGAGATGATCAAACTTGGTATTCAGAGTTTTTTCATCTGAGGTCATTTAGTGTCTCATTTGAGCAAGTTTGACCAAGTCAAATTTGGTCAAATGAAAAAACAACACTTTGACTCTAGTATTATGAACTCTAAATGACTTCAAATTGAAAAGTTTTGAATACCAAGTTTGTTCAACTCATCAAGATTTACAATTCTTGTTTTGGTCAACTTTCCATTTGAGATAGTTTGGACGGTTCAAATTTGTGATTTTTAAATTTCGATGCTTACAAACTAGTTTTCTAACCCTAGATTGTCTCAAATTGAAAAGTTTTGAATACCAAGTTTGTTCAGCTCATCAAGATCTACAATCCTTATATAGGCTATTTTTCATTTGAGAAAGTTTGAACAAAATGTAGTTCAAATTTCACAAGTGTGTGACATAGTTTCGTAAAAATCTATATGAGATTCAAGAATTTGTGACTAGTGTTTGATAAAACTTTCTCAAATGGAAAAATGATCTATGTAACAATTGTAGATCTTGCTGAGATGATCAAACTTGGTATTCAAAGTTTTTTCATCTGAGGTCATTTAGTGTCTCATTTGAGCAAGTTTGACCAAGTCAAATTTGGTCAAATGAAAAACAACACTTTGACTCTAGTATTATGAACTCTAAATGACTTCAAATTGAAAAGTTTTGAATACCAAGTTTGTTCAACTCATCAAGATCTACAATTGTTGTTTTGGTCAACTTTCCATTTGAGATAGTTTGGACGGTTCAAATTTGTGATTTTAAATTTCGACGATGTACAAACTAGTTTTCGAACCCTAGATTGTCTCAAATTGAAAAGTTTTGAATACCAAATTTGTTCATCTCATCAAGATATACAATCCTTATATAGGTCATTTTTCATTTGAGAAAGTTTGAATAAAATATAGTTCAAATTTCACAAGCGTGTAACATAGTTTCGTAAAGTCTATATGAGATTCAAGAATTTATGACTAGTGTTTGATAAAACTTTCTCAAATGGAAAAATGAGCTATGTAACAATTGTAGATCTTGCTGAGATGATCAAACTTGGTATTCAAAGTTTTTTCATCTGAGGTCATTTAGTGTCTCATTTGAGCAAGTTTGACCAAGTCAAATTTGGTCAAATGAAAAACAACACTTTGACTCTAGTATTATGAACTCTAAATGACTTCAAATTGAAAAGTTTTGAATACCAAGTTTGTTCAACTCATCAAGATCTACAATTGTTGTTTTGGTCAACTTTCCATTTGAGATAGTTTGGATGGTTCAAATTTGTGATTTTAAATTTTGAATAAATATCCGGATAATATCCGTTTTTAAATATCCGGATATATCCGATAATTATCCGGATTATCCGATATCCGCCGGATATCGATGATATTACATCCGTATTTGATATCCGCCTAAGATATCCGTTTTAGTATCCGTATCCGGAAAAAAAACCGGATATCCGAGTAACTATCCGAATAAGTGTTCATATTTGTTCGGTCGAACGGACGGTCGAATAAATATCCGTACCGTTTTCATCCATACCCGTCGACCAAACCACCTCACCTCGACACCAAAATCTCAACTTCTCGTAGCAATCCATCGTCCGCGCAGGAGCTGGTATCGTCTTGTGGTTCCTCCTTTCTTGCTTAGCTTGCGGATCGACAGGACCTGCACGTTTAATTTCTCCAGCTTGTTGGTGAGTAATAAGCATGTATTTCTACTAGCTAGATAGTTTCCTGATCCAGTAGGCTGTGGCTGTGGCACTAGGAGCATCAGCTACTATTGCTTGCATTGGTCAATTGGTGGCTTCCGCTAATTGTGTTGGTGTGGTTGTGGTTTTCACTCCCTCTACGCAGATGCATCATACTCGGATATACAGATCTTCCGTTCCGGTGGGTCGTTCCTTATTATAGTTTCTTCTTCCTTGCGAACGTACAGCAACATGGGATCTATCGGTTGCTAGTCCCTGGAGTTAGCACCGAGTGTGTGTTCCCAAAACTACTTGGGAACAATCAAATTGTTCTGCTCGCTCGTTTCTCCGATCCAGGCAGTGACTCGGATATACGTTGATCCGCCGACAAAAACACCTCACCTCCACCGAAATCTCGACTTCTTCCTCGTGACGCCATCCATCTATCGTCCGATCCGCGCCGGCGCTGGCATCGTCTTGTTCTTCCTTTCTTGCTTAGCTTGTTTCCTCCAGCTTGTTGGTGAGTAAGCATGTACTATATTTGCTTTGCAATATTATATCGGTGGGATCCGCTAATGGTGGTTGTGCTTTTTCGATCTCCCTCGATCTATGCAGACCGCAGACGCATCATATATATACATACGCGGATAGATCTTCCGTTCCGGCGGGCCAGTGGGTGCATACCAACAGATCGAGGGCAACATGGGATCTCTCGGCTAGTCTCGCTGGACTTAGCACCGATTGTGATTTGTGTTGCCAAAACTACTTGGGAACGATCAAATTCTTCACCTCGCTCGTTTCTCCGATCCAGCCACAGTGAGTAAACAAGATCTTTTACATAGCTAGTTTTCGCGATCCACCAGTAAACAGCAGCACCTGCAGTATATATCGTCTAGGCATTGTCTGGACTTGAGCACACATCGTGGAACCTGCAAAACCACACGCTGCAATGTCTCTACAAAAACCAAATAAACCCTCTGCTTCAGAAGCTACTGGGCACTCAGGATTTCACGGGTTTGCAGAAAAAAACCAAGTAGAATATCCCGGGTGGAATGCACGTCAGGGCAGCATATCTTAGGTTTTGGTCAAAACATTAAATAAGTTTTGGGCATTTTGAGGTGGTTTAATTTCTAGAACCATATGGACCTATCTCCACAAAAACATGGCATGCGAGAGCATCGAAAGAGAAAAGATTGACCATACAAGTTTTTTTTTTTGGCTGGGTGCTTAGCAATTAGCAACACCGGTCCTGACAAGTAAATCCATCTATGCATTTCTTATTGTTGCTGCTAGTAGTTACCCAAAACATGTCACACTGAAGGCTGACAGCTTTAGTCAGCAGCACCTTGCCTCAATGCTGGCTCCATCCCTAATTACAGTTGGTTCTTTGTTACTCCCTCCATTCCAAATTGTAAGACATTTTGGTTTTTTAGATACATAGTTTTTTTTTTTCTTGAATACGCAAAAGATTTGCACATCTTTCAGTATTAAGATCGAAAATAGTGAAAATTACAACGATGCGCCATGGATATGGCACACTAGGGGAATAGTGTTATACAATCCATTACGCCCTCCCTAGCGAAAGAAAATCATGTGCTATTACTCACTAATTATGCTACCTAACCAAAGATCGGCAGTCGACACACGCTTGCTTGCGTGGGCGCCGGCGCGCTCACCCGCTCTCCTTGTGGATTAGGGAAGAGCTGTCGCATTGCCTCTACATGCGAGGGGTTGAACTGGTCGACGAAGCTACTATCGTAGGCGTTCTTGGCTGCCGTGGTCGTCTGTTCGTCGAGGATCCCCATCCGCTTCATCATCAGCACCTCTCCTGGCTTAGAACCAGGGACACGTGCGTGAAAGTGCCTAGTGACGATCCTCCTGCTACGGGTTGGCAACTTTGGTTGTGCCTGCACAATCGGCCGAGGGAGCAGCGGCGATGGCGCCTTACGCAAGATCTTGTCGGTGAAGCGCTTGAGCCTCTTGGCGGCAGAGCTCCCGCTATCAGCCGGACTGGGAGGGGTTGCCACGTCGGCGCCTGGGGGGATGGCGCCGGAGTCTGGGCGTGCCTCGGTAACCACAACACAGTGTTGTCCCTACCAGGGTGGCGTGACATGTGGCGACATCACGCCAAAGCGGCGACAACGAAGGTGAGTCCATCGTCCACAAGAGAGCCTTCGCCATTGAACGGTTGTCCACCAACGATGCTTCATCTTCCTAAGAGGTGGCCGTGGCAGCGGGCACCGGGTCCCGTCTGCAGTCAGTTGGTTTGGCAGACGACGAGCGAGGCAGCGAACTCCTCTAGCATTGGGTCGACCCACGCGGGAGGCCCCGCGCTCGCCCACAGCTCCAACACTAGCGGATCCAGCTAGGGGAAGCAAAGTGCAGCAGCAGAGGTAGCAGCGTTGTCATCATGGTCGATAGGCGCACCCACTCTACTGTCCTCTGTTAGCTCGCTCTGGCGTCGCCAGTGTCGTCGTCGGACTCTGCCGGCACTCCACACGACACCATGTGCGGCCCCATCCAAGCGCGGTGGAGCGCTGTAGGGTCGTGCTAGGAGGCCGTCGGGCCATGGGGCGCGTGCTAGGAGATCGTTGGGTTGCCACCACGAGCGGGCATGGGCCGCTTGCAGTCCCTAGTGAGGTGACGGAAGTTGTGGCAGCGCAGGCAACGCCGGACAATTGGCAAGTCGCTACTCGGTCACGACTAGGAGAGGCGATTGAAGCATCTCGCCATGAAGCTCAAGGGGATCTTCGGGCCTGGGAAGCTGCTTTGGACCACGGGCGAGGCTCAACCAAGGTGGCTATGGGTCCCGCTCTCCTGCCGGGGAGGATTTCAAGCCACCCATAGGCATTGGGGATGGAGACCATCATGGTGGCCAAGGCGTTGGCGGGGACATGGCCATCCATGGGACGGCGAGCATGCATGCCGCACAGCAGCTATGGCGCGCGCGCCGGCTATGCTTCCTCCACCTCCGGCCAGGTCCCTTATGGCTGTGGTCGGCTCCACTGCGGCCCATAATCGCGACAGGGCAAACCAGGCGCTTATGGTTACGCGATCGACCGCCGCCGGGCGGCGACGGCGCGTGTCTAGGTAGGTTGTGGGGTGGTCATCGTCGGACTCGTAGCCACCGTCGTCCACCCACCAAAGCCAGCGTATGGATCACCCACCCTAGACTGGGTAGAAAGGAGCCGCGTCCGGTGAAAGGGGGGGAGCTAGGGGTGGCTCGTGGTGGCAAGGGCGGATGATGGGACAGCGTCCCGGTGGCTGCACCTACCAGTCCCGTCACGGCCGACGGTCACCGTCCCGCCGCAGCGGGCGGCATGTAGGGGTCGGATCGCCCAGACGTGCGGCCCGCAAGCGATCCGGAGGTATGCCCGGCCAAGGTAATGTAGAGGGCTGCTGCTAGAGGTGGTGGCCGCCACGGTGGGGTCTCAAGTCCATCCGCGTCTCACGGTGGGGTGGGGAGGGCGCCACTGCAGAGGAGGTGGTGGCCACCGTGATGGGGATGGCACTGCTGCAGCTGTTGGAGATGGAGATGGCAGCCATGGTGGTGGGGCCGACGTCGACAACAGTCGCAGGCGGTGCTCGTCGCCCAACCCACAAGGGTGGGCTCATTGGCGGCAGCGGCGCAGGCGGGCCGAGATCCCACGAAGGCTCACCGGCGTTGGTTGTCGCGGGGGTGTCGGGTGTGGGGAGGGAGGGGGGGAGGAGGGGCAGGGGGCGGCGCTGCTGCCGGCGGCGGTGGCGGCGTTGCCAGGATTCGGCCGCCTAGGGTTACGCTACTCGTGGGCCGCACTGTACTTTACAATATTGCCGAGTGCACGGGTTCTAGATACATAATTTTTTTTGCTATGCACTTAGATATACACTATGTCTAGATACATAATAAAGGCAATGCATCTAGAAATGTTAAAATGTCTTATAATTTAAAATATAGGGAGTACGTTTTAGTAGATCGGACGAAGTAATATACATGCTGGGATGTTGTGAAAAAAAGAATATATATGCTGGGAGAGCCTGGGGCCGCTCATATCATTTTTTTTATGAAAGGCCACCCATATCATTAATCAGAATACCCTAATAACAATCCCTGTTTAACACAAGTATTAAACATAATTTTCCCTCTAAAGCAGGTTCCGCGTAAATAGGAATGGACAGCCGTGAGATATTGGAGTTGGAGAACAAGCTTCTTGATCCGACCACAGAAGAACCAATTTCTCTACCCCTACACTTTTTGAGATCGATAACAAATGGTTTTAGCAATGAGCAAGAACTCGGGAGGGGTGGGTACGGAGTAGTTTACAAGGTAAATATGATGAATTCTTTCTCGCTCCAACTCACAAATAAAAATGTTGGCAGCCATATTTAATCACAATTACTCTATGTAGGGACGACTTCTCCACCATGGCGATTCATTTCTTGCTGTGAAGAAGTTTCATGATAGTCATGTAGTGAAGGGTGATGAACAGTTCCAGAAAGTTGCCACTTCTCTTATCAAACACCCAAATGTAACACAACTCCTAGGTTACTGTTCAGAATCAAAGGGAGAGATGATCAAGCTACCGAACGGGAAATGTGTTATTGCTGATAAACAGACAAGAATTCTCTGCTTCGAGTATATGTGTAATGGAGGCCTTGATAAGCATCTTTCAGGTACGTTTCAGAAACACGGGATGAGGGACATACATTTATCATCTCCTATTTTTTTCTCATTTTCTCAAGTTTAAATTGTTAGAACACACCTTGTAGCCACAATCAGCAGAACACTGAAATATGTTACCAGCACCCAAAAAAGGTTGTTCTAGTTTGAGTCCAAATATCTTAGATTTAAACAAGTATAGTATACAATAAAGATCTTAAATAAATAAATAAATATATTGCCTCAATATTTATAGTACTAAATAAGATCCATCATGAAATATATCTTGATAGTATCTCTATTTGGTGTTATAAATGTTGATAGTCTTCTTTATAAATTTGGTCAAACTTAAATTGACTATCTAACTAGAATAACTTTGTTTTTGGACGAGCTAGAAACTAGATATTACTATTACTGCTACTCAACCACACAAAATGTGTTCCATTGCTCTTCTTGTTAAGCATGGATGACAAGATTAATTATGTCAAGAATAAGTATTTCTACAGATGAATCTTCCGGTCTTGAGTGGAACACGAGATACAAGATAATTAAGGGAATTTGCCACGGTTTGAATTTCCTTCATGGGTATAATATTATTCATCTGGATCTTAAACCTCAAAATATATTAATGGATGCTACTATGATGCCAAAAATTGCGGATTTTGATTTGTCAAGGTTGTTGGGTGAACAAAAATCCCAGACTGTCACTAAAACTGCAAATCCCCGAACCAGGTAAGCTACACCCCACAACAAATACCGTTTGCTTTCTTAGTAATATATTAATGGTCTCAATTATGCTTGCACCATCTCAAACTCTTGATGTCTACTGCAGGGGATACATGGCACTAGAATACATAGACAGGGGTGTAATCTCAAAGAAAGCAGATATATTCAGTTTGGGTGTCATAATTATAGAGATACTCAAAGGCTGCAAGGACGACTATCCAGACTATGGCCAAAGCACCGAAGTTTTCCAGCACTTCACAGAGAAAGTAATAAGATGAAGTAACGAATATTCTGCATGTGTACTATCGCTCTAGCTCACTTATTATATATGCAATTGTGTAGGTGCTCAGTAATTGGAGGAACAGATTCGAAAGATCATCGAAGTATACATCGCCAGAACTACATACCCAGCTAGTAAAACAATGCATCAACATAGCTTTGGAATGTGTGCACCCTGAGAAGGAGAAAAAGGCCAAATGTATCAAATATAATTGAAATTCTTAATGCAGCAGAAGGAAGTTGTGTTCAAAATGGTGAAGATTTACTGGTAGATCACCAGGTATGATACTCTCTCCATCTCCAAATAAATCAATTCCAAGAATCCGTTCAAGTTAAACTATCTTAAGTTTGACTAAACTTTATAGCAAAGAGTAACAACATCTATGAAATAAATGAGCATATTATAAAAATATATTCTATGGTATATCTAGTGATAATAATTTGAAAATATATTCTATGGTATATCTAGTGATAATAATTTGATGTGATAAATCTTGATAGTTTTTTTGTAGAAATTCGGTCAAAGTTTAAAATTTTTGACTTAAGACAACTCTAGGAATCTGTTTATTTAGGGACAGAGGGAGTATCTTATATCCCATTGAGTATGCGGCCCTTTCTCGCACTTTATTGCAATATTAGACGTGAAAAGTGTCCTACAATTTTGGAATATGCTATTTTGGTATAGTCATGACATGTGCCTTAGTTCTTTTTTTTCTTAATAAAAATCACTTGATATGCATGTAATGAATGAAATGTTTCTTTAGTGAAAACCGTGTGGGAAATATCCATAAATAACATTTCATTTTCATTATTTTTTAGTTATAGATGCAAATGTGGAAGCTCAACTATTTCTTGAGATACCAATCAACATGAAGGTTAACTTTTTAGAAAAAAAAATCACTTGATATGCTTGTAATGAATGATATGTTTCTTTAGTGAAACCCGACAGATAATGTGTGGGAAATATCCATAAATAACATTTCATTTTCATTGTTTTTTAGTTATAGATGCAAACCAGCAGTTCAACTATTTCTTAAGATACCAATCACATGAAGGTTAACTTTCTAAGAAAAAAATAAGAACCTTAATACCACCAGGCTCACTTTGTAAGATGAAGAGAAAACAATCCCATTTTATTCTTATCATCTTACACTATAGACTTCTAGGATGAACATTAAATCGTACAGCATAATAATGGCAAATTATTGTTCCCGCTGGTTACACTACTAGATTAATATAAGCCTCACCTTATTATTCTAGGCTTCCTTAGGGTAATCAAGTATATTGATGTTATCTAGGTGGTTTCATTGAGTATCATGTAACGTTAGAATATAGTATCCCTAGTTATGTGTAATAGCCCTCGGGTCTTTGAAAAGGATATATTGTGAGTATGGCATAGGCATGCACCGTATTAAGAAAAATTTACACAAATCTAGTAGAAAACCTAAATCAACCTCAAATTCTATAAGCACAACTCTAAAAGACTACAAGCGGTTGTTGCTCTCTTACTGCTCAACTTGACACACTTTAGGACACACTGATTCTTGCCCTTTATAAGAATCTAGTGCAATAAAATTGTCTAGCCTAATCCTCTTGAGTGTTCTTAATTGCTTCTTACAAGCATTGGATGGAACTCTTATGTTGGCTTGGTTGATACCTATGGCACCTTGTTTATATAGTCTCTTCCAAGGCTCTCAGACATGCAAGCAGGAGACACTCAAGTCATAATAGAATTACAACCCTAATAGCACACCTCTCTTGAGTCCCAGTCCAAGTAGAATTTGAATCATCATACAACACATAATATGAAGATGACTTAGTAGGCAAGCCATACAATGGGTTGTCTCTTAAGTTCAATTGTAAAACAACTGCATATTTCTCTCATGTTCATCTCTCATCCTTCATTTATTTAAAATTCTATCCTTCACAGCATTTAAAAAGCTATGTTGATGACGTGTATCAACGCAATTTCCTTTAAAAGTGAAACCACATCAAGTACCTCCTAGAAACAAGTGTATACCCCTCCATTCATAAATGTACATAATTTTAGCATTTAAAATTTGTCTAAAATTTAAGCAATCCTGCTATTATCCACCCATCCCTTCTCATCATTAATTAGCATATCTTTTAATTACTACTACGGTGTAATTTGGATATTTTAATTTTAATTTGTGTATGCAAATTATAACATCTCGATAGAAAATGTAGTGATAATTATGACTTAAATAATATTATGGTACTCTTACTTCCTTTATATGATAGGATTTGAAAATACCAATGGTTTGTTTTTTTGCCTATGGGTTTAATTTATTTTAGCAAAGTATTGATAGTGTCTATTACCACTTAAAAAACGCGACGAGGTTTTTGTCCATAGAGGTACATCGTGTATCGCTCGTCCCCAATAAAAAACGATATCTATTATACGGCAAAAAAAACGTTTCTAAAATAAAAATATATACTGAAAAACCATCCACTGTTCCTTTTTATGCTTTCTAATATACATTTATATGGCAAAAAAGACTCCAAAATAAAAGCATATGGCAAAAAACCACCGTAAAAAAACCATGTTCCCGCTTGGAAAAAAATATCCTATATAGCAAAAAAAGTTTTCCGAAAAAAGACATATATGGAAAAAAAGTTGTTTCAGAAACAAACTCTTCCACATCAAAAATCATATACGACCAAAAAATACATTTAGGAAAAAAAACTCTTCCACATCGAAAATCATATAAAGAACTGATTACAGGCCGATGAAACAAATCAGGCACATATTCAAACAGAGGAATTCAGCAAGGGCTTTGCTGATGACAACAAAAAGATCATGCACATATTCATACACAGGAAATCTTTGCTGTCACCGACGAAACAGATCATGCACATATTAATGCACAGACAAATTAGAGGAATAAACTCTCTCTGTGCGAAAATAAATTAATCTCCTAAAATCAAATAAAACTGTTTTAATAAGATAAAAGAAGTTTATCTAAAGTAGACATATGCAAATAACAATTCCTTCAAATTCACCTTAGATAGCTGTGGTGAACACGGTGTTGCACTATAAAATGGATTTAATCGATTTCAAGTGATCATGTCAAGATCACTATTCATACTTCACTTGACACGCGGTCGTGTTCTACCCGGTTCTGATACGAAGACCAAATCTATGTGTCCGTGTCTGATACGAAGTCTTCAAACCTCACGCGTTCTCGTCCGACCCGATTCTATTACAAAGACAAAATCTATGTATTCGCATCCAATACAAAGTCCTCATAGCTCACAATTCGTGCAACGCACGGGCATTATCTAGTATTGTAATAAAAAGAGTAAAGTCTGATTTCCCCGCTAAAATTGACATCGAATTTAAAAAACACCCTCAAACTAAATACCAGACAGCATCTCCCCTTAATTTTCAAAACCGGACAAATCATAACCCCTAAAATAGTTTAGAGTGGTTTCAATGTTGGTTTTAGTTCATGTGTCATATGTGACATGTGGGCCTCACATGTATTTAGTTTTTTAACCATGTCGTCTTTTATTAAACATTTGGACTCCTAAATGATCTCAAATGTTGAGCACTACAAATTAGGGATAGAGCATTTCTCCATCTGAGAACTAAAAAAAATGGGAAAAATAAAAAATGTTCATAATTAGAGAGCTAAAACACTAAAGAAACCACTTTGCAATGGTCAAGGGGTATTTTGTCCGGTTTTAAAAGTTAAGATATGTATTTATCTGACATTGAAGTTTAATTAAGGTGGTCTTTCAAATTCAGTACTAGTTTAGGGGTGAATCGAACTTTACTCTAAAAAAAGTGGCGGGACATAATATTACTTGACTTTCAAATCCCCATACACATATATAGTATGCCGCCTTTAGAAAAAGAAACACACAGAAGTATATTTCAGTGGCCTTTAATATCTGTGACAAGCTAAGGTGCAGTTAGTCTAACTGTTTCTTGCATAATTATTCATAGATTGGAGCCCAGGAAGGGGTACTGAAACGGATGTGCAGCGTGAGGACGGCTTGATGGATCACCGACCAGCGTGGATCACAAAAGGCATAATGAAATCAGCAAATTGCACCACTCCAACCACAACGCGAGCCAGTTTTGGAAAGTGTGGATGGTTCGCTTTGTTATCAAGGGTCACGAAATGCATCATTTTGGGTGGCGCACAAGGCGTTGGCTTCCTTGGAGGACAACGTGCTCAAGGACTGGGCAGCCACCATCAACCTTGGCCCAAGGCCACGGCCCTCCAGCTAGAGCTGCTATCTGTCAAGGCGATTCTTGAGTCCACCCTCGGCAGGTGATACACAACTCAGCGCTTGAGCACGGTCTAATGATGCTTCAAGACCTCGATATATGACACCGAGGATGTGGTGGACGAGATGGAATACTTTCACATCCAAGACATGCGGGCGCCACCCGGCATGCCGAAGGTTGCTTCAACCTGGACCTTAATGTGTCCCCTTGCTCACCTCACCATCTTTTCATGATGATGAAAACTATAACTATGATGTTGATGATGATGATAATGGTGAATATGATGATGATGATGATGATGATAATGATGGTGAATATGATGATGGTGATGATGATGATGATGATGATGATGATGATGATAACAACAACGAGAACTATAACTATGATGATGATGACAACAATTCACCGTAGTTGCCATCCGTTCATGATGAACCACCAAAGTTGAGATTTGATAGGGACAATGCCTCCCGAAGAATAGAACATATTGTAGAGCAAATGCAGCTCATTGAAAAGAAGTTCTCTAGTGCTATTAAACTATTAGGTTCTAACTGAGCACTACCCCAAACATTGCACAAAATCGCCCCATCACCATCTCTGAAAGTATAGAGCCAAAACTGTATGGGAGGGAGCTTTTGGTGAAGAGCATCATAGATGATATCACAAAGGGTAAACATACGGTGAGGTCCTCACAGTTATTCCAATTATTGGTCCAGGGGTATAGGAAAGACAACTCTTGCACAACATATATATAACAATGGAGAGGTGCAAAAACATTTTGATGTAAAAGTTTGGACATGTGTCTCACTCAACTTTAATGTGAATAAGCTGATAGAAGAGATTCAAAGATATATCCCTAAAGATGATCATGAAAGTTGTAATGGTACTGCTAGTGAGTTGATTGGGCAAAGATTGAAAAATAAGAGGTTTTTGCTTGTATTAGATGATATATGGGACTGCAGTGATGAGGATGAATGGAAACAGCTATTGGTGCCATTCAAAAATCACAAGTACAAGGTAATATAATTATAGTCACAACTCGATTTCCAAAGACAAGCACAAATAATGGTTCGGAAAATGATCATTCAATATATTTGCAAGGTCTAGATAGTGAACCATTTGAGGAATTACTCCTAAATATTATCTTTGGTGATGATGATCAATCTAGAAAGGACCATATATTCTTGCTTGAAATTGGGATTATGATAGCTGGTAGACTAAAGGGCTCCCCTCTTGCAGCAAAAACTGTTGGTAGATTGTTGAAAACCCAACTTGACTTGGTTCACTGGACTAGAGTCTTAGAAAGTAAGCAATGGGAGCATAGCAACGGTAAGAATGACATTATGCCTGCACTGAAGTTGAGCTTTGATTACTTACGTCCTCAGCTTCAGCAGTGTTTCTCCTACTGTGCTTTGTTTCCTCAAGATTACAGATTTGAAGGAGAAGAGCTAATTAACTTCTGGATAGGACAAGAAGCTTTGCATTATTCACCACATGGTGAAAGTAAAAGAGTTGAAGATATCGGGCTAAGTCATTTGACTGAGTTGGTTAATTATGGATTTTTGGAAGATGAAGGGGAAAAGGATGGAAGAACTTGTTACATCATTCATGATCTCTTACATGAATTAGCACGAAAAGTTTCATCACTTGAATGCCTTAGCATAGACACTCAATCTCAAGTGAGCTCCTTACAAATCCCGACATCAATCCGCCACTTGTCTATCAACATAGATGATACCAGTGTCAACAATAGATTGACACAAAAAAATTGTGTGGAGGATATCAATACATTGCACACAAGATTAAAAGTTGAAAAACTGCAAACTTTGATGATATTTGGGAAACACCACGGTTGCTTTGTGAAGGCTTTTGGTGATTTATTTAGGGAAGCAAAGGCCCTTCGTGTTATTTTTCTATCAGAAGCATCCTATGATCTGGAATATTTGTTCAGCAACTTTTATAGTCTACTCCATCTTCGCTACCTTCGGATTGAATGTTCTTCTCAATATAAAGCCAGATTTCCCAATAAAATTTCTAGATTTCATCACATGATGGTCCTAGATGCAAAACACTGTGACATCATAGATCTACCAAGAGATGTCAGCAACCTTGTAAAATTGCGCCATCTTCTTGTTCAAGATGATACAATACACTCTAGCATCACTGAGGTTGGGAAACTAAAATCATTACAAGAGTTGAGAAGATTTGTGGTCAAACAAGATCATCAAGGTTTTGAATTAAGGCAGATAGGACATTTGGAAGAGCTCCATGGATCACTGTGCATTGATAGTCTTGAAAAAGTTCATGTACCGGAAGAAGCAGATGAAGCAAAATTGATGTTGAAAAGCCACTTACATGAGTTGATACTACGTTGGAATATTAATTGGCATGCCGATGATTTTGCACTCCAAAAACATGTTCTTGAAAGGCTTAAGCCAAATCGCAATCTTCGAAAGTTATCCATTATAGGGCACAGAGGAGGCACTTGCCCTTCATGGCTGAGTATGAACCTCTCACTCAGTAGTCTGAAATCTCTCTGCCTACATGATGTAAACTGGAAAACATTTCCACCTATTGGAGATTTGTGGTTAGTAAATGTGCCCCGTGAGGAAATCTCAATCAATATCCCTGAGAAGAGGTTTGGAAATTTGAGAAGGCTGGAACTTATACACTTGTCAGGGTTGAAAACGTGGGCTGTACATGCCCCTTGTCAATTGTTTCCTTATTTGGAAGTGCTTATCATTAGGGATTGCTCTCAACTTGTGGAATTGTCGTTTTCGCATTCTGCTGGTTGTTGTCAACAAGGGAAAGATGCAAATGACAATTTATTTCCTAGACTGAAGGAGCTCAAGATTAAGAGATGTCCACAACTATTGTCATTTGCACCCATTCCTTGGACTGAAGCTCCGTGCTACATTAAAATAACAGGAATTTCATCTCTTGATAAATTGGTTTATGGAAAAGAATATAGTTATTTGACCATTGAGGGAAATAATAAGGATACAAATGATAGCACGGTTTGGGATGTGCTAGCTTTTCATAATCTAACTGGACTAGAGGACTTGTACCTGTACCGGTGCCAATCTCTGCCACTGCATTACTTACAAATACTATCATCCCTAAGGACCCTACATATGTCTTATCCGAGTAATGTCTTTCCACTTGTTGAAGCTGACAGCCATGTCAAATACCAGTTTCAGTTGAATCACTGGCCATCGAGGGCGAGGGAGTGCTAGTGGGAAAGAGTTGACACAGCTACTTGTCTACTTCCCAAACCTCTCAGATCTGAAGCTGTGGTTCTGTGCAAAGGTAACAGGGCTGGCTGTGAATGTGAGGGGACAGCACGCAACAGAGACGCCCGGAACAACAACTTCAGCTAACAAAGAGGATCAGCAGCAGGATGCAAGAGCAAATGTCGACGTAATAGTCGCATCAGAAGAAGCAGAACATGGCCTATTGATTTTGCCTCCCCAACTGCAGGACCTGGAGATCCATGGCAGCCCAAAGCTGCGACTCCTTGGCTCCAATCCACATGACGACAGCAACAAAGATGGACGAACTGGGCAAGGAGGAGGGCTCTGGGGTCTAAGCTCCCTCCGAAGGCTGGAAATCGAGGATTGCCCCGAGCTCCTGTCCTCATACTCGTCTTCATCCTTCTCTTCTTCTTTCCCCTTGCCCAACTCCCTGGAACACCTTAACATTTCAGGAGCGATCGGCACGGGGGCTGAACTGCCTCTATCAAACCTCACTGCTCTCACAAGTTTATCCATATACCGATGTGGGGATTTAAGAGGCGAGGGATTGTGGTCTCTCCTCGCCCAAGGCCATCTCAAAGAATTATTTGTTCGAGGAAACCCCAATTTTTTTGTTGATTCCGAACAGGAGATTCCATCCTGTTCCTCAAAACTGCAGAGGCTCGACATAGATGATGTGTCTGGATTCACTGCTGCGGCCATTCGTCATAGCCTGCTCTTTTCCTCGCTCACCGTATTGAGTATTTGTGGGGATTACAAGGTGAAGAGCTTCACAGAGGAGCAAGAGGCCCTTCTGTTTGTCGACTCCTCGGGGATATCACATTTATTTGCTGCCACAACCTGCAGTCCCTCCCTGAACGGCTACCTAGACATCCCAACCTCAAGAGGTTACACATCTGGGCGTGCGGAGCAATCCAGATGCTGCCCAAGGAGGGCCTCCCAAGTTCACTGCAAGAGTTGTATATCAGAGAATGTCCAAAAATCCAGTCACTGCCCAAGGTGGATGACCTTCCAAGCTCCCTGCGATATTTAAATGTCCGTGAAAGCGGAAGCGAGGAGCTAAGGAGACAGTGCCGCAAGTTGATAAATATCATTCCAATAGTCGAAGTCTGACAAACCCAAGGTAACAAAGAGGTGGAACTTCCCACCCATCAATTTCCCTTGCTTCTCCTAACCCCATAAACCTCCGTCATTCTTGTTTCGTTTATTTGGCCACAATTGATGTTTTCTTCTAGGTAATCCGCTTGTTTCCATCTGCTGTGCAGGGCATTTCTTCATATTGTGTATTATTGTCCTCTGGATTCTCTCTATCTATTCACAATTTTCAATTATAATAATCTCTGCACATGCCTTCCACCCTATACATCAAACTGGTAAGTGCCTGTGAAACCACCTCTGTAGTCTCATACTGTCATACAGCTATTTACATGTTCACAATGTTGCTTATTTGATGCTTGACCCAGTTATTTATGCACTTATTAATGCCTTTTGTTTTGTGTGTAACAATAACCTATATACGTTCTCGATCAGGTGAATATGTTTAATGTACTCCTGCCTTGCAGTTCTGAATCTCAGACGATTTATTGAAATACGGATGCTGCTGTATGTTTTTTTTTTCTAATCAATGGTCTGCACTCTTATGAAAGCCTGTTCAGCAATAAATGGTTTCAGCCTTCCCATGTCTCTTGGATCTGAGAAAATATGATTGCTCTACTTCTAGTCTTCTAGGCAAGGTAATAACCACATTTCATAAAGTATGCTCTGTTTACGTTGAACATAATTGTATATACTCATTCCCCTGCAATCCAATAATGCATAATAGTGCAACCCGCTTGTTTTCATCTACTATGCAGGGCACTTCTTCATATTGTCCATTATTCTATCCTTCGGATTCTCTCTTTATATATTTACAATTCTGAATTCTAAAGAATGAATACCTCTGCACGTGCCTCCCACCCTTTACATACTCAGAATGTTTGCTTACTTGCTGATTTGATGCTTGTTCGATTATTTATGCACTTTTCCCTTATTAATGCCTTCTATTTTTTGTGTAACAATAACAGTATATATGTTTTCGATCAAGTGAATATGTTTAATATACTCCAGCCTTGTTGTTTCAATCTCAGAAGATTTACTGAAATATGGATGCTGTGTATGATTTTTTCTAGTCAAACAGTTTGCACTCTTAGGAAAGCAAGTTCGGCAGTAAATGGTTTCAGTCCTCCCATGACAGCTGAAAATCATGCGACAATGCAAATTTTGTGCTCTTTGCTTTTCCCACATCTCAATGGCTATTGAAACCTCAGAGGTGGGCAGTGGAAAAATATCTTTTGATCACTGAATTTACAAATAGCGAACACAATCCAGAAACCATAATATTTTTCTCAAATGTCAAACAAAACTGGACACTTGTGAAACTTTGTCCATGAAAAACTGACATAATACTATTTTATTGTGACAA
Organism: Miscanthus lutarioriparius; assembly: GCA_904845875.1. Lineage (NCBI taxonomy): Eukaryota > Viridiplantae > Streptophyta > Magnoliopsida > Poales > Poaceae > Miscanthus > Miscanthus lutarioriparius. The sequence continues at coordinate 15,684 of CAJGYO010000831.1, read as the reverse complement.
TATATTCTTAAAAAAGATGGGTGAAACAGGTCGAAATGTTTTCCTGGATAGACGCTTCTGCTCTGCGCCTGGGTTGGTAGAGGATCCTCTGTTCTGGTGGAGCTGTGGTGGTCGGCAGAGGCAAAGATGGATGAGAAGCTTCCATGGTCTCCTGCGACATGTTAAGGTGTCGCTTTGGTGTCGAACAGGCGGAAGAAAATAGCATTGCTGCTGCCTACTGATGAGATCAAAATCAGTTTTGTATGCTGGCATGCTGCTTTTGGGTGTAATAAGGCCAAAAATCAGATAAATCTACAATCTAATTTCATTCATGCCAATTTGGTTTCTTCCACAGCTTTGGAGCCTTCTAGTGCCAGATGCATTCAACAACTTAACTGAAATGAGGCCACACCTGTGTCCAGATGCATCTGACTGATTCAACTAGAAGGATGTCGGTCGGATTTGTGGCAAGATGCATTTCGAAGTGCTGATTGCCATACAGGAGTGATGCTTGGAGCCAAACATTTGCCAACCAAATTACCTTGTAATCAGGGATCATCAACCATTGAATTGTCATCACACGGCTCTGAGCTGTCAGCTAGCGAATGACAGGAGCCTTGCCTCTGTCTCTGTCACATCCCAGGTAGCACGCAACCCTGGTATGCTACCACACAACTCTACAGAGTTGCTGAACTCGTAGTTTTCGACAACCTCTAAATAAAAGACAAACGCAAGCGGAAAAAAAACATGTAAATAAGAAGATACACGTGGTATAACAAGCAAACTATACAAGGGGAGGAGAGACGCAGGATTATTATGTTTAAAAATACAAAAGATAACATCTACTATCTTTATTATTTCATAATTCTACAATTATTATGTTATGATACAAGAGTGCAAGACGTGTTGCTAGTCCCATCCCCTTCATGCCAGCATTCATCATTAATCACCTGGAAGAGAACAAAGGGGGTGAGATAAACTCAACAAGCAGCGGCTATGAATATACACATATCTTACACGTGTTGAGTTATTAATTTTGAAAAGCCATATGAACGTCCATAATTATAAGGAAAGTAAACGGACAAATAAATTGTGCAGTTCATATTGTGGCGACTTTCAAACATTATCATAGGACTAGAGTACCACGTCATCATGGTATTGATATTCTCCAAAACATCAAGTATTTGATTAACAAGATTTAAACCGAAAAGGAACCATGTTAGGGGGCGATGAATAATTGAAGTACTCAACTTTCTTATGTCAACCATTAACCAACCACTCAGCGGATCAGTAATCTGCAATTCCATATTCTGCAAATGGCATAAAATGTATATATATGCCATGATGCAACTCCATTTGAGAGTTTAATGTTGGACAATGCCAACCTCTCATGCAACTCCATGTACCGGTGCTAGTCACTGCGCGATGGCGGTGACCGGCCATTAACTCCATATGAAATGCATATATATGCATATGAATGATCATGTATGCATAACTCCATAGTGCAACAATTATAATATAATAATCTGCAACCATCATCTCATAGCAACAAGCAGCATCGACATGATAAATAAATCCATAAACAATATATACATAAGCAAGAATAAAGGTAAACTATATTATTAGTCTTGTTGTATTTTATTTAAAAAAGAATGCAAGACATGAATATAAGCATAGCATTAGCCACACCCTCACGTTACTTGCCTTTTTTCACCGAAAAAACAACCTCGACAAGCACGCCTAAGAGCGGTTATTTTTCCATGCACTTCCTGATAAAAAATAAATATATGGATCTACTCAATAAATCATGCATAACATATTAAGAGTAAATACACGTCTCTATGCTTAGTCCATCACTCTCCACATTTTCTAATTGCAAAAGATACCCTTAAAAAGGAATTCACCTTGCAAGACAGTCAAATACAAAACTCAGAGCAGAACTTGCTATTTTCATAACTATTTCTATACAACAGCAAATGCAATGATCGAATGCAGTAAAAACATCTACTTAAAATTCCCTACAACTTTGTTATGCACCACAAAATCTAATTCGGCCTTCTTCTATTTGTAATCTGAGCCACAATGTTTTCACTCAGATCTGAAACAGTTTGCAACAGTAACTTCGAAAATCCACATGTTCTTAGATATTCAACTGCTACACTTCTGATATCGTAGATAAAGTAGTAGTCTACAGACCTCTGATTCAAACCTATGGTTCATCTAAAGAAGAAACAGAAAGAAGGAGATAAAAACGAAATTGATCTGATCTACTCAGTTAACCTAAACATGATCTCTGTTTATTCCTTTCTGGTGCCCAGACCCAAACCAGAGGCTACACGTGAGCAATAGAAGGGAAATCGACTTATCAATTACCTATAAAGCAAAATCGTCCTTCAAGCCACACTCATCCCTGGACTGCTACGTACCCTGCCCTTTGTCCTCCCTGCACACCACAACTCTGCAGATAACGAAGGAAGGACAGAGCCATGAGAAGCAGCAGCAGCCCCCTTTCTCTCTGGCGATTCGTAGAGGAAAAATCTCACGCACCTGCAGGATGGCGTGCCCTAGCGATGGGGAGGACGAGATGGAGAGCGCCGCCTCCGACCACTCGTGAAACCGGGAAGATTGGATCGACCTGTAGCAGGGAGACGGGAGAGGTTACGGTAGAATTTCTATTTTTGTTTCCTAACCCCTTAACCTTCCTAACTGGACTCTAATTGGGCCTTTGCTTTCTCCTTCTCCAAGCCCATTAGGCCCAAAGACAAATAAATTATTTTTTACTGGATGGATGTTACAGTGTCTCTCCCCCTCATGTAAGTCTTTATTTTCTCTCGTCTTGTGCCTATGCCTTATACCTTTTTCGTTCATGTGTGCCAAGTGAAACTGAATGAATGATACATGAACATGGCAGCATGTTTATCTCATCAGTTTCATTGGAAGCTACAAGCATCGTCGATCCTGTCCCTGGGGCTGCGGATGCGGTATCGGTGGCCGGCCGCTGGACCAAGCAGAGGCCCTCTGCTCCGTCCCCTGCATTCAGCGATCGACATCGAGCATCTCCAGTGCAGTCCGGGCACCGCCGGCTCCCGGAGTCTCAGGGCACCCAAACCTCTGCGTGGGAAATTACACAAGCTGCAGGAGCTCAAAGACGCCTACTACATAAGTGTCCTGGTTGGTTGACGCCCACGGAGCTTGACATCGACTGCACCGAGCAAGCTGCCGGGTCACGGTGGCAGCTTCTGATAAACAGCGTGCTGGTGCCTGCGAAGGTCGTTTTGGATCGTAGCCGTCTCCTGAGTCCTGACAGGTGGGTTAACAGTACACAGTAATGGAGTTGGAGGTTAGTTACGAAGAAAGAGGTCAGGTTAAGAAGTCGAATCTTTAGTCTTCAGGTCAATGTCAGATATATATAGACCCAAAATAATAGAAAAAAGAAAGGTTAGCTTCTGAGTAAGCGAGAGAGCTGAAACCAAAGGATCAAATCAAAGAAGGGTTTGCTATTTTCCCTTCATCATTCTACACCGTGCACCCGACATCCTTGCTCGCACTTTTGCAAAAGTAAATTTTGTTACTGACTCAGAAATTGTTCTATGAGACCTGCTACTGGAGTCAATGTAGTGCATGTTTGTTTAGTTGGTGTTGTTGAGTTACAGTACTCTGTTCTCATTGCATCTCTGTATTGGGAGATGATCAAACACCAAAAAGGCAACTTCCTGCGAAAGCCACTTTCCTGACCATGTGCACAACTTTAACCTTTGATTGAAACTCGTACATCTGCTCCGAAGCCCGAACCTTTACTTGAAGAGCTGAAGTCGAATATTTCTGAATTAATTAATATTCCCTCAATTCAGACTTGAGATGCAGGACTGCCTAGCGGATGTTTGAGGCGCCATTGGCTCCAACAGACATGAATGATATTGTGACAAATCCAACGATGTTTTAGGACAAAAAAAAAAAGAGAAATATATATCTATGAGAGATATACAAGATAAACCAAAATTTAAATTTACTAAAAGGGCCAAGGACCTATACGATTTGGAAGAGATTTGGATAATAGCTTTATCAGAGAATGGATCCAGCTCGTCAGGAGAAAACTGTATTGACTTGGCATCGACGACATGGTAAAGAAAAAGAAGGGGAGATGAAGATGACAAAGTTTAGGCCAAAAGTTACTTTCAACTAAAAATATCCAATTATTATAATATATAAGCTATTTACGAATACTATACTTTTTGTCTAAGTGGAACTTGCGTTGTGTTCTGAGCTGCACCTGGAAGAAAAGATTTTTTTTAATTTTAACACTTTTTTTAATATAATTTTAAATCTAACACTGTCGGTTTTTTTGACTAACACTTGGCGCGTTCAAATGTCTGTGCCGCCATGTATGTTGGCACGGGAGCGATCTGACGTGGTGACGACCGCCGCGCCGTGATCCGTGCCACGGCAGAGCCAGGCCGCTATGCTTTGCTGCCGAAAGTGCTGTCAGGAGGGCAGCGCCTAGCCCTAGCCTGGTACTGCTACCACTCCTGCACTGGTTATGCTGCAGAAGCTGAATGCAGCATGCGGGATGTGGACCGGGGCGCGTCGCCCATGCACGGGAAGATGCCCCTGACATATCATGCCAGTAGCCAGCAGGCAACCGACCAGGCTAGTGATAGTACTCCTATACTACTAGTACTCTAGAGCTTCGCAGTTCGCACAGTTCCACAGCTGGCCAAGCATAAATGCACATCTGTGGGACGCAATTACCGATTAGCGTGAGACTTGCAGTGTGTGTTCCAAATTTTCCAATCCTCGAGTCTGTGGATAGCCGTAATGTTTTCTCTAGGCCCTTGTTTAGATTGCATTCAGAAATTAGTATTTGGCACCAGTAGCATTTTCGTTTGTATTTGATAATTATTGTCCAATCATGGTCTAACTAGGTTCAAAAATTCATCTTGTAATTTATAATCAAACTATGTAATTAGTTATTTGTTTCCTAACCCTTAACCTTCCTAACCCCTTAACCTTCCTAACTGGACTCTAATTGGGCCTTTGCTTTCTCCTTCTCTAAGCCCATTAGGCCCAAAGACAAATTAATTATTTTTTAACTGGATGGATGTTACAGTCTCTCTCCCCTCGTGTAAGTCTTTTATTTCTCTTGTCTCGTGCTATTCCCTTATACCTTTTTCGTTCAAAGTGTGCCAAGTGAAACTGAATGGAATGATACACGAACATGGCAACATGTTTATATCTCATCGGTTTCATGATCGTCATCGGTCCTCATGATCAGGGCTGATCCTGTCCCTGGGGCTGCGGATGCGATCGGTGGTCATGGACCAAGCAGAGGTCCTCTGCTCCGTCCCCTGCATTCAGCGATCGACATCGAGCATCTCCAGTGCAGTCCGGGCACCGCCGGCTCCTGGAGTCTCAGGGCACCCAAACCTCTGCGTGGGAAATTACACAAGCTGCAGGAGCTCAAAGACGCCTACTACATACTCAAGAGTCCTGGTTGGTTGACGCCCACGGAGCTTGACATTGAGGACAGGAACGATATAGATTAAAGCACCGAGCAAGCTGCTGGGTCACGGTGGCAGCTGCTGATAAACAGCGTGCTGGTGCCTGCGAATGTAAAAAGGAAAACATTTTTTACTTGAAACTTTGCATCCCACTTGAAGTTGTCGTTTGCTTTGTGTATACTTTCCTAATATTATGACCCACTTGACTCAGTAACGGCTAAACATGCTGCCGATTCGTTTTTTAGTTTTTTTCTTCGCCCAAGGGGTTGGTGCGCTGCCAAATAGTACTATATCAATTGTTTTCGCCATTCATCTCACACTTGCCATATAGTTATTTGTTTCCCGAGAGCATATCCATCAATTTCTAACACACAACATGTAAAACCTATGGCTATTCTAACTCATAAAATAGAGTAGGAGTGAATTTATTTTCTATCTCCAATAGTTTCCAAAACTCGCTCCTATAAAATTAAAACAAAGTCACCAAACGTTTTTCATCCAGCCCGATTACCGTTCGCTACCTTTAGTTGAAATGGGAAATCGAGATCTTAAAACCTACCGCGATTTCATGCTTAAATCTCGCGTTCCTCGGCCTGCCTTTCGAGAACTGGACGCGTGCCGACGCGATGTCTTTGCATTTTCTCATACAAGCCCTCTAGGTTTCAGAAATCAACCTGCAATCCCATTCCATCGTATTGTACAGTAAACACGCTCACTTGACGGATCTCGAAGGAAAATGTGACACCCCTAGTGCTCAAACGACCTACGATAGGTCACCCTAAAAATCAAGCGGCTTAGTGACGTGCGCGGCGATGGAGGTGCACCTATCCCATCCTCATTATTGTTTTACGACTTGGACTTTATGATGCACAACCACTATTTACACGCCGTAATACGTGAGAACCAACTTATCGAGTGCAATGCGGTATTTCTACCCTAACACAAAGATCTACAATGTCCCGAAGCTACGCTCCGGTTATCGAACACACCACCCAAACGCTGGCGTTAACAACATCCCGAGGGCTACGCCCAGAAACTATGTTTTTCGATATGGGGTGTACCACCCGAGTCGAGCACTTATAGTTGCCTAGGGGCAACGTCCTTGATGTCTGGTGTTCCGCACCCCTTTCTCGATGCTTGAAGAAGATTCTTGCTACCCGAGAAATACTCTTGGTACTCGAGCGGCAACATATCGGCTCCCCAATACTTGGGAATATCTAGTCTGCACTACTCAAAACTTCGCACCAAGATGCTCACTATGTATTTGTAGTACGCAGAACTTATAGGGGAGATCGCGACGTCCCAAAGGCTTGAAGCTACATGCTGGTTTATCATCAAGTCCCTCACGAGGGCTATCATCGAGATACGGGCCAAGGGTACCGCACCACCTGTATATATGACCACCGCCAAGCTATCGGCCCAAAGACTGTCAAGGAGGAGGAGCCCGCATAAAGTGACGCGATCAACCAACGTGAGATCAAGGCAAACCAAGGCGGGCGTGTCGGATGATAGCTAGTATCAATCTGTTGTAACAAACTAGGAACACGATATGTTAGCCCGATCGTCCTCTCTGTAAGCCTACCTCTCCGGCCTATATAAATGAGGCTAGGGCCTCGGGCTCGGGATCCAATCTTCCACCAATTCCATCCGCCTCGTAGCTAGAGCAACAAACCCTTGTAATGGAGCATATGAATACAAGAGCAGCCGCACCATCGAGTAGGGATAAGCGTGTACCACGCCACAAACCAATGATAAATCTCTCGTGTCTCGTGTGCTACCATCTAATTACATCTATGCTATCACCTTGCTGGATATTCACGAAGCAAAACAATCCGACAAACAGCAAATGCCTTCACACCATGGTGGCTGTGCCCGATTTAAGGCTCCCACAGACGGCGCCAGAGGTCGTCAGAGCTCAGGAGCCCAAGGCGGAGTGGAGGCAAAGAAAAAAGACCGCGACGACCAATCAGCCTCCGCCAACAAGAAGAACCTGTTGCGCTGTCATCCTGGGCCGGAGATGGGCCACCCGCGGACCTGCGGCTAAGGCCCATGAATGAAAGGCGGTGCGAGAAGAGCAGGCCCACCTTGCAACGATACGAACCAGTATTTTTCTCTCACACAAACCAGCCAAATGTTTCTTTTCACGAACCAAAGAACGATACGAACCACCAACCGAACAGACTTATGTGGTAGGGCGGGCAGGGGATGCAGTGATGAAGACCTTTCCAGCTTCCACAACAGTCGATCATGATTCGAATATTTTTGTAAACACATATGGATTCCAAATATTTATAGATCGATGCGTACTATATAATACTGAAATATACTACTATGAAACAGCTAGCTACCGGACAATACGCTGACAGGCCACATGGTTACTTGAATAATAATCTCTCCATGGCATGCTATAGTTGACCCGTCGACAAAACCACCTCACCTCGACACCAAAATCTCAACTTCTCGTAGCAATCCATCGTCCGCGCAGGAGCTGGCATCGTCTTGTGGTTCCTCCTTTCTTGCTTAGCTTGCGGATCGACAGGACCTGCACGTTTAATTTCTCCAGCTTGTTGGTGAGTAATAAGCATGTAATTCTACTAGCTAGATAGTTTCCTGATCCAGTAGGCTGTGGCTGTGGCAATAGGAGCATCAGCTACTATTGCTTGCATTGGTCAATTGGTGGCTTCCGCTAATTGTGTTGGTGTGGTTGTGGTTTTCACTCCTCTACCCAGATGCATCATACTCGGATATACAGATCTTCCGTTCCGGTGGGTCGTTCCTTATTATAGTTTCTTCTTCCTTGCGAACGTACAGCAACATGGGATCTATCGGTTGCTAGTCCCTGGAGCTAGCACCGAGTGTGTGTTCCCAAAACTACTTGGGAACAATCAAATTGTTCTGCTCGCTCGTTTCTCCGATCCAGGCAGTGACTCGGATATACGTTGATCCGCCGACAAAACACCTCACCTCCACCGAAATCTCGACTTCTTCCTCGTGACGCCATCCATCTATCGTCCGATCCGCGCCGGCGCTGGCATCGTCTTGTTCTTCCTTTCTTGCTTAGCTTGTTTCCTCCAGCTTATTGGTGAGTAAGCATGTACTATATTTGCTTTGCATTATATCGGTGGGATCCGCTAATGGTGGTTGTGCTTTTTCGATCTCCCTCGATCTATGCAGACCGCAGACGCATCATATATATACATACGCGGATAGATCTTCCGTTCCGGCGGGCCAGTGGCTGCACACCAACAGATCGAGGGCAACATGGGATCTCTCGGCTAGTCTCGCTGGACTTAGCACCGATTGTGAATTGTGTTGCCAAAACTACTTGGGAACGATCAAATTCTTCACCTCGCTCGTTTCTCCAATCCAGACAGTGAGTAAACAAGATCTTTTACATAGCTAGTTTTCGCGATCCACCAGTAAACAGAAGCACCTGCAGTATATATCGTCTAGGCATTGTCTGGAGTCTGGACACTACCTTATTGATGCTAAATAAACAAGCCCACATGACTTGAGCACACATCGTGGAACCTGCAAAACCACACGCTGCAATGTCTCTACAAAAACCAAATAAACCCTCTGCTTCAGAAGCTACTGGGCACTCAGGATTTCACGGGTTTGCAGAAAAAAAACCAAGTAGAAGTAGCGCTAGCTTGCCCGGGTGGAATGCACGTCAGGGCATCATATCTTAGGTTTTGGTCAAAACATTAAATAAGTTTTGGGCGTTTTGAGGTGGTTTAATTTCTAGCACCATATGGACCTATCTCCACAAAAACATGGCATGCGAGAGCATCGAAAGAGAAAAGATTGACCATACAAGTTTTTTTTTTTTGGCTGGGTGCTTAGCAATTAGCAACACCGGTCCTGACAAGTAAATCCATGTATGCATTTCTTATTGTTGCTGCTAGTAGTTACCCAAAACATGTCACACTGAAGGCTGACAGCTTTAGTCAGCAGCACCTTGCCTCAATGCTGGCTCCAGCCCTAATTACAGTTGGTTCTTTGTTACTCCCTCCATTTCAAAGTGTTATACAATCCATTCTCGCCTCCCTAGCGAGAAAGAAAATCATGTGCTATTACTCACTAATCATGCTACCTAACCAGCATCGGCGATCAGACACACGCTTGCTTGCGTGGCGCTGGCGCCTCACCCGCTCTCCTTGTGGATTAGGGAAGAGCTGTCGCATTGCCTCTACATGCGAGGGGTTGAACTGGTCGACGAAGATACTATCGTGGCGTTCTTGGCTGCCGTGGTCGAAATGCGTCGTCGAGGATCCCCATCCGCTTCATCATCAGCACCTCTCCGGCTTAGAACCAGGGACGCTGCGTGCGTGAAAGTGCCTAGGCGACGATCCTCCTGCTACGGGTTGGCAACTTTGGTTGTGCTCGCACAATCGCCAAGGGAGCAGCGGCGATGGCGCCTTTACGCAAGATCTTGTCGGTGAAGCGCTTGAGCCTCTTGGCGGCAGAGCTCCCTTCTATCGGCCGGGACGGGAGGGGTTGCCACGTCGGCGCTGACTGGGGATGGCGCCGAGTGCAGGCTTGCCTCGGTAACCACGACACCGTGTTGTCCCTACCAGGTGGCGTGACATGTGGCGACCATTTGCCACGGTGACAACGAAGGTGAGTCCATCGTCCACAAGAGAGCCTTCGCCGTGAACGGTTGTCCACCAACGATGCTTCATCTTCCTAAGAGGTGGCCGTAAGCGTGGCGGGCACCACGTCCCTGCAGATCTTGGTTGGGAGGCAACGAAATGAGGGCAGCGAACTCCTCTAGCATTGGGTCGACCCACGGGGAGGCCCCGCCGCCCATAGCTCCAACACTAGCGGATCCAGCTAGGGGAAGCAAAGCAGACATCGGAGGTAGCAGCCTGTCGTCATGGTCGATAAGCGCACCACGCCGCTGTCCTCCGTCATCTCGCTCTAGCGCCGCCGATGTCGTCGTCCGGACTCTGCCAAGCCTCCACACGACACCTGCGCGGCCCCATCAAGCGCCGGTGGAGAGTTGTGGGGGTGCGTGCTAGGAGGCCGTTGGGCCATGGGGCGCGTGCTAGGAGATCGTTGGGTTGCCACCACGAAGGGCATGGGCCGCTTACCCCTAGCGAGGTGGCGGATTTGTGGCAGGCCAAGACAGCAACGCCGGACAATTGGCAAAGTCGCTACTCGGTCGACTAGGAGAGGCGATTGAAAGCATCTCGCCATGAAGCTCATGGGGATCTTACGGGCCTATGGAAGCTGCTTTGGACCGCGGCGAGGCTCAACCAAAGGCGGCCGTGGGTCCTGTCTCCTGCTTTGGGGGAGGATTTCAAGCCACCCATAGGCATTGGGGATGGAGACCCGTCCACGGTGGCCAAAGCGTTGGCGAAGCGTGACATGGCCATCCATGGGACGGCGAGCATGCCGCCAAAGCGGCTGCCTATGGGCGCGGCCGGCTCACGCTTCCTCCACCTCCTGGCCAGTCCCTTCTCGCCAGGTCGGCTCCACCGTGGCCCATAACGCGACAGGGCAAACTCAGGCGCTTGCGGTTGGCGCTTGCGGCCGCCGCCGTCGGCGACGAGCGGCGTCCGGTAGGTTGTGCGGTGGTGCGTCGTCGGACTAAATCGCCACCGTCGTCCACCCACCAACAGCGTATGGATCACCCACCCTAGACCGGGTAGAAAGGAGCCAGCGTCCGGTGAAAGGGGGAGCTAGGGGTGGCTCGTGGTGGTGCGGCGGCAGGATGATGGGACAAAGTCCGGAGGTGGTCTACACCTACCGGTCCTCGTCACGGCCGACGGTCACCGTCCGGCGCAGCGGCGGCATGTAAAGTCGGATCTGCCCGCGACGCGTGCGGCCCGTGGCGGTCACGGTAGGCCCCAGCCGGGCTACTGAAGAAATTTCACTGAGGTGGTGGCTGCCCACGGTGGGGTCTGGCGTCATCCGCGTCTCTGACGGTGGGGTGGGGAGGGCGCAGCTGAGGAGGTGGTGGCCACCGTGATGGGGATAAGCGGCTAGCACGCTATTGGAGATGGAGATGGCAGCCGTGGTAGCGGGGCGACGTCGACGATCGTGCTTGAGCGGTGCTCGTCGCCGAGATCCCACAAGGTGGGCTCATTGGTGGCAGCCAGCAGGGCCGAGATCCCACGAGCTCACCGGCGCTGGTTGTCGCGGGGTGTCGGGTGTGGCGAGGAGGGGGGAGGAGGGGGGCGGCGCGCTGCCAAGTGGCCAATGGCCAGCGTCGCCGGATTCGGCCGCCTAGGTTACGCTACTCGTGGGCCTCATTGTACTTTACAATATTGCCGAGTGCACGGTTCTAGATACATAGGTGTTTGCTATGCACTTAGATATACACTATGTCTAGATACATAATAAAGGCAATGCATCTAGAAATGTCAAAATGTCTTATAATTTGGAATGTAGCGAAATACGTTTTAGCAGATCGGACGAAGTAATATACATCTTTGGGATGTTGTGAAAAAAGAATATATATGCTTGGGAGAGCACAGGGCCGCTCATATCATTTTTTATGAAAGGCCACCCATATCATTAATCGAATACCCTAATAACAATCTCTGTTTAACACAAGTATTAAACATAATTTTCCCTCTAAAGCAGGTTCAGCGTAAATAGGAATGGACAGCCGTGAGATATTGGAGTTGGAGAACAAGCTTCTTGATCCGACCACGGGAAGAACCAATTTCTCTACCCCTACACTTTTGAGATCGATAACAAATGATTTTAGCAATGAGCAAGAACTCGGGAGGGTGGAGTGCGGAGTGGTTTACAAGGTAAATATGATGAATTCTTTCTCGCTCCAACTCACAAATAAAAATGTTGGCAGCCATATTTAATCACAATTACTCTATGTAGGGACGACTTCTCTACCATGGCGATTCATTTATTGCTGTGAAGAAGTTTCATGATAGTCATGTAGTGAATGGTGATGAACAGTTCCAGAAAGTGGCCACTTCTCTTATCAAACACCCAAATGTAACACAACTCCTAGGTTACTGTTCAGAATCAAAGGGAGAGATGATCAAGCTACCGAGCGGGAAATATGTTATTCTTTGATAAACAGACAAGAATTCTCTGCTTGAGTATATGTGTAATGAAGGCCTTGATAAGCATCTTTCAGGTACGTTTCAGAAACACGGGATGAGGGACATACATTTATCATCTCCCTATTTTTTTCTCATTTTCTCAAGTTTAAATTGTTAGAACACACCTTGTAGCCACAATCAGCAGAACACTGAAATATGTTACCTGCACCCAAAAAAGGTTGTTCTAGTTCGAGTCCAAATATCTTAGATTTAAACAAGTATAGTATACAATAAACATCTTAAATAAATAAATAAATATATTGCCTCAATATTTATAGTACTAAATAAGATCCATCATGAAATATATCTTGATAGTATCTCTATTTGGTGTTATAAATGTTGATAGTCTTCTTTATAAATTTGGTCAAACTTAAATTGACTATCTAACTAGAATAACTTTGTTTTTGGACGAGCTAGAAACTAGATATTACTATTACTGCTACTCAACCACACAAAATGTGTTTCATTGCTCTTCTTATTAAGCATGGATGACAAGATTAATTATGTCAAGAAAAAGTATTTCTACAGATGAATCTTCCGGTCTTGAGTGGAACACGAGATACAAGATAATTAAGGGAATTTGCCACGGTTTGAATTTCCTTCATGGGTATAATATTATTCATCTGGATCTTAAACCTCAAAATATATTAATGGATGCTACTATGATGCCAAAAATTGCGGATTTTGATTTGTCAAGGTTGTTGGGTGAACAAAAATCCCAGACTGTCACTAAAACTGCAAATCCCCCCGGAACCAGGTAAGCTACACCCCACAACAAATACCGTTTGCTTTCTTAGTAATATATTAATGGTCTCAATTATGCTTGCACCATCTCAAACTCTTGATGTCTACTGCAGGGGATACATGGCACCAGAATACATAGACAGGGGTGTAATCTCAAAGAAAGCAGATATATTCAGTTTGGGTGTCATAATTATAGAGATACTCAAAGGCTGCAAGGACGACTATCCAGACTATGGCCAAAGCACCGAAGTTTTCCAGCACTTCACAGAGAAAGTAATAAGATGAAGTAACGAATATTCTGCATGTGTACTATCGCTCTAGCTCACTTATTATATATGCAATTGTGTAGGTGCTCAGTAATTGGAGGAACAGATTCGAAAGATCATCGAAGTATACATCGCCAGAACTACATACCCAGCTAGTAAAACAATGCATCAACATAGCTTTGGAATGTGTGCACCCTGAGAAGGAGAAAAGGCCAAATGTATCAAATATAATTGAAATTCTTAATGCAGCAGAAGGAAGTTGTGTTCAAAATGGTGAAGATTTACTGGTAGATCACCAGGTATGATACTCTCTCCATCTCCAAATAAATCAATTCCAAGAATCCGTTCAAGTTAAACTATCTTAAGTTTGACTAAACTTTATAGCAAAGAGTAACAACATCTATGAAATAAATGAGCATATTATAAAAATATATTCTATGGTATATCTAGTGATAATAATTTGAAAATATATTCTATGGTATATCTAGTGATAATAATTTGATGTGATAAATCTTGACAGTTTTTTTAGAAATTCGGTCAAAGTTTAAATTTTTTACTTAAGACAACTCTAGGAATCTGTTTATTTAGGGACAGAGAGGAGTATCTTATATCCCATTGAGTATGCGGCCCTTTCTTGCACTTTATTGCAATATTAGGCGTGAAAAGTGTCCTACAATTTTGGAATATGCTATTTTTTGGGTATAGTCATGGCATGTGCCTTAGTTCTTTTTTCTTAATAAAAATCACTTGATATGCATGTAATGAATGATATGTTTCTTTAGTGAAAACCGACCAGATAATGTGTGGAAATATCCATAAATAACATTTCATTTTCATTATTTTTTAGTTATAGATGCAAATGTGGAAGCTCAACTATTTCTTGAGATACCAATCAACATGAAGGTTAACTTTTTAAGAAAAAAAATCACTTGATATGCTTGTAATGAATGATATGTTTCTTTAGTGAAACCCGACAGATAATGTGTGGGAATATCCATAAATAACATTTCATTTTCATTGTTTTTAGTTATAGATGCAAACCGGCAGCTCAACTATTTCTTAAGATACCAATCACATGAAGGTTAACTTTCTAAGAAAAAATAAGAACCTTAATACCATAGGTGGTTTCATTGAGTATCATGTAACGTTAGAATATAATATCCCTAGTTATGTGTAATAGCCCTTGGGTCTTTGAAAAGGATATATTGTGAGTATGGCATAGGCATGCACCGTATTAAGAAAAAACATACACGAATCTAGTAGAAAACACTAAATCAACCTCAAATTCTATAAGCACAACTCTAAAAGACTACAAGCGGTTGTTGCTCTCTTACTGCTCTACTTGACACACTTTAGGACACACTGATTCTTGCCCTTTATAAGAATCTAGTGCAATAAAATTGTTCTAGCCTAATCCTCTTGAGTGTTCTTAATTGCTTCTTACAAGCATTGGATGGAACTCTTATGTTGGCTTGGTTGATACCTATGGCACCTTGTTTATATAGTCTCTTCCAAGGCTCTCAGACATGCAAGCAGGAGACACTCAAGTCATATAGAATTACAACCCTAATAGCACACTCTCTTGAGTCCCAGTCCAAGTAGAATTTGAATCATCATACAACACATAATATGAAGATGACTTAGTAGGCAAGTACAATGGGTTGTCTTCTGTTCAATTGTAAAACAACTGCATATTTCTCTCATGTTCATCTCTATCCTTCATATTATTTAAAATTCTATGTACGCAGTATCAACGCAATTTTTAAAAGTGAAACCACATCAAGTACCTCCTAGAAACAAGGCGTAATTTCTCCATTCATAAATGTACATAATTTTAGCATTTAAAATTTGTCTAAAATTTGCAATCCTGCTATTATCCACCCATCCCTTCTCATCATTAATTAGCATATCTTTAATTACTACTACGTGTAATTTGATATTTCATTTTAATTTGTGTACAAATTATAACGCCTCGATAAAAATGTAGTGGTAATTATGACTTAAATAATATTATGGTACTTACTTCTTTATATGATAGGATTTGAAAATACCAATCGCTTGTTTTTTGCCTATGGGTTTAATTTATTTTAGCATAGTATTGATAGTATCTATTACCAC
>CAJGYO010000830.1:0-107953 GCA_904845875.1 Miscanthus lutarioriparius | reverse complement strand
ACCCATCATGGCCATGGGTTACATCAAGGCGTGCTAGCCTCTTCCATGGCGTCAGAGTTTTGACCCAGGCCCGTACGCTTGGACCTGGAGTGGTTGGCGGCGGTATAGGTCCCCGTCGGACGAGACAGAACTCGCGTCCTCGAGGTCAGGCGAGACAGAGCCTATAGCCTTGGGTGAGATGGAACCCGCGTCCTTGGGGTCAGACGAGACAGAGCCCGCACCTAAGGGGTCGGATGAGATAGAGCTCGTGGCCTCGAGGTCGGGCGAGACGGAGCCCGTGGCCTTGGGGTCGAGCGAGACCTTTTAATACGTCTCGAACCATCAGGGGAAGTTAGCGTGGGCACTAACTTCCTTGCTTTGGGTATCCCTAATATCGATACCCGACAGTAGCCCCTAAGCCTACGGAGGAGTAGAATACTCCTTTGGAAGCTTTTTGGACGGGAGGACTCTGAGGGCCTTGGCCTTCTTTTTGTAGCCTACGGTGTGTCCTGGTAGGACAGGGATTCTCTTTTGTCACGATCAGTCTTCTTGGGGGCATGTAACTATAGGATTCGGGAGGTCAAAAAGATTTTTCTTGATTCCGGTCCCCTAGGATCTTTTCGGTCTGCCGTCATACTACGACCGCATGTTTGGTCTCCTTACGAGTCCAACTTCCCTCAAGCCCCCGCACGTAGCAGGAGTCCGGTCGAGGGTTGGCTTGTCTTTGTGATCATCATCCCTCAAGCTTTTTTTTGGATAAAACGGAGGGGCTGAGCCGTGCCATGTTTTTCCTCGATGGACGAAACATGGTGGTCGGTGATCTATTAACAGGCTAATCCGAGTGGGGCCCCGGCTTCCTATTCATGGGGGTCTAGCATGGGTCAGCTGGTGACCGACTGTAGACTCTTGCCAGCCAATCCACATAGTTCTTGGGTCTGTTCGGCCGGTCCCAAGGGCTCGTTGCCTTTCTTCGAGGAAAAACCATGGACTAGGAACTAACCAAGACTCGAACGTGGGCCGAGATGCCCGTGGCGCTCGTGCGCCTAGGCACTGGCTGCTAGTGGGCCCATAGCTTTCCATCCCTCGCTCTAAGGGTGCCCCGGAATGGCTGGGAACCCATCGGCGGGCCAGCCTTCGAACTCCTGGTCCAGAATGGGCCATAGGAGCATTTTCAGCTCAGTATCCCTCCTTACCTACGACGGTTCTTGGCCCATCGACTGAGCAAACCGTTATCTAGTGTGTCCTTCGACGGCATGGCCAGAGATAGCGTGCGCACGATCTTCGGAGGGAGGTTATGTGATGTGGCGCAGCGGGCATGTAAACCAAGGCGGACGGTTTGCCTTCTCGTCCCGCTCTGTCCTATAAATAGCGGCCTCCCCTTCACATTTCTACACACCAAAACCACAGCCTTACCTTCTCCATTTCTCCGCTGCCGCCGTTTGGATCTGCCATGCTTGCTAATCCACCACCGGAGCCCTAGAACTATAGCTTCCGCTTCTCCGCCGATGCCTTTGCTTCTCCACAACTGCCTCTATCCTCCATGGATTCATGGTACCGCTCTGATGTTACCCATGCACGCATGGAGGGACTCATCAAGTGTGGTCTTTTTCACGGGAGGACCCATACGACGGAGTGGCTTGTGCCCGGCCATGAGGATGCACCGGCGTCGCCCGATGGCTACATTATCTCCTTCGTGCCCTTCCATGAGCGCAGACTCATGGTTCCTCCCCAACCATTCTTTCGGGGTCTGCTGCACCACTATTAGATCGAGCTGTAGCACTTGAACCCCAATAGGATCTAGCACATCATGGCCTTCATCGTGATATGTGAGGGATACCTAGGGATCGAGCCCCACTTCGAGCTGTGGAGATATTTCTTCTCCATCCCCTTGATCAAGAAGAAGGAGAGAGGCCGAGAGACCCTGGTGCCAATGGGATGCGTGGGCATCCACCTCCGGGGGGGGCAGTGGGCGGCCGAGTACATGCCTTGCCAGCTCTCTAGATCCAACAAGGGGTGGCACTCGCATTGGTTCTATCTGAAGAACGACCCTGCCGCTCCTTTGTCGGCGTTCTTCGGGTGCCTGGTCAAAGAGGTACCGCTGTCATGGCCGTGGGGGCCACCCGTCAAGGAGAAGAAGAGGATGTGTGACCTCCTCGAGGCCATCACGTTCCTAAAGACCCACGGTCTCCGCGGGGCCGGCATCATCGGGGGGTATCACGCGAGGAGGGTGGCGCCGCTGATGGCGTGCGTCCTCCCGCTGTACGGGATGATGCTCAGCATGCAGCTCATTAGGACAACACCGTGTTCCTGATCCTGGGGCATCCCATGATGTGGCCACACATGGGCTTCATCGAGCTACCGGCGGGGTTAGTCTTCTGAGACTCTATCGCGCCTCTGCCAGAGCATGCAGCTGTGAGGGTGGCGAACTGTGTCGTGGATGAACAAAGGAAGAAGAAGAAGGATGATGAGGACAAGAAACGATGGTCCAAGCAGCGAGGGAAGCGATGTCAAGGTTCATTAGGAGAAGAGGAGGAAGAAGAAGAGAAGGAGGAGGATGACGGCTCTAGGTCACCCATCCTGTGATGATCTAGCCACCGGTGACAAGGACCCACCTTTGCCATAGGTGGGGCCCTTCTTACGGCATGCCATAGGGTAGGAGGGGGAATCAAACCGCCCTGCCCTGTCTAGACCTTTGATGGCGGCCTCGGAACCGGCAAAATCATGCCACCTTGCCTTGTTAGGACCTTCGACGGTGGCCCCAGAGCCAGCAGAATCAAGCTGTCCTGCTCCATCTAGGCTATCTATGGTGGCCCTAAAGCCAGCTAAAACAGGTCGCCCCGCTCTGTCCGAGCCCTCGGTGGTGCCTCCAAAGTCGGCGGGAGGCGGCCATTTTGATTCGTCCGAGCCCTCCGAGCCGAGGGAGGGCTCGAAGCGGCAATGTGCTGATGAGGAGCAGCTGGGGTTGAGCAAGCCTGCCCCAAAACATCCTTGCATGATGGCATCAGGGTGAGTTAAGAGTTTTTTCGTCCTTTTATCTTAACGAATTTTTGCCGTGAACTGACCGTCATGTCCCTTGCAGCATCGGAGGACGTGGGACTCTCCTGCGGCTCTTTTCAAAAAAGTTCCTGCTCCGACAAACGTGCTAGTAGCCGGCTGGTGCTGCATTGATGGTGAGCGTGAGTGGCGTTGGGGCGGCCAAGGCATCAATCGGGGAGGCACAGCCGATGGCTACGTCCATGGGAGAGCAGGCGGAGGAGGGCATGTCCGGGGCTGGCACAACGTGGTCGATTGTGTCCTCAACATCGTAGGTGGAGGCGACACGGCTAGAGCCATCGTCCGTGTAGGTGGCCATGTCCATGGCACGGTGGACGGAAGGGGGCACACCCAAGGCATCCTTCGTGGATATGGCGACACGGCAGGCCTCTGTGTCCGCGTCACCCGCACCCTTTAGCGCTAGAGGAGCCGCTCTGGAGGAGCTGCTGCCGCAAGAGAGGTCGGCGCCGCTTGACATTGGCACAGGGACATCCTGGTCTCTGGTTCGGGTGGCTGCCCTCGATGACGCAATAGAGGAGGGAATGGAGGAGCGTCCACACGGAGGTTGGGGATGCGATTTGTGCCCTGACCACCATGCTGAGCTCGATGCGTGACATTGTCACCCTGGTTGGCCAGGTATGATATGACCATGCTTTTGACCCTCATGTTCTCTTTCCACACCTCTAAGTCTTATCTTCTTCATAGATCCTTATGGCTCATAGCCAGGAGAAGTCCTAGTTCCATGCCGAGGAGACATGGCGGAGTGTGGGGCTGGCCACAAAGCTTGTTGTCACCCATCAGGAGGTGGATAAGCTTGCCCCTGTCGCTTGAGAGGTGGCCGACCTCCGAGTTAGGGAGAAGGACGCTCACGATGACACCCGTGAGGCCGAGGAGAAGCTCATGGCCCTGATCGAGAAGGTGTGAACGAACGCCATGGAGGCCGAGCGGCTACAGAAGGAACGGGACGATTTGCTCTTGGCCGTAGAGGGGCCCCGCATAGGATTGACCTGGCTCACAAGTAGCGCACCGATGCTCAGCAGTGGATCAACCACCTCGAGGATGAGCTTTAGGGGGAGAGGGACCTGAAGGTTGCAGTCAAGGGCGTGTCCACTGGGCTCACCGCGGTGGTCGGTCAGCGCCAAGAAGAGGTCCGGCACCTGGAGGCCGAGGTGACCCGGCAGCATGATGAGGTGCATAGGCTTCAGGTGGATGTGAATGGTAAGTCTCTGGTTTCCCTTGTTGTCTTTCTCCCTAGAATCCGTGGTGAGCCTTTTGACACAGTCGGTACATGACTTGGGTAGGTCTCAACGACAAGCTCGGGGCGGAGGTGGTGAAAAGCCGTGTCCTAGAGAAGGATCTCAGCGAGGTGAAGGACACCTTCCAGATGGAGAGCGACGAACACGACAACCTGCGCGTCACCATCCAGCTGGTCTATGATGAGCTCGAGCTAGCCCTAGAGCAGGAGACAAGCTCACTCGTGGTTCACGCCACCCGGATCACAGACCGGGCACGTGATATGGCAAGGGGCGCGCTTTGCTATGGTGTTCACTGATCATTCACGATCACCCATTCTCATTACGAGAACATCGATCTGGCGATGATGAGCCAAGGCTTCGCGCCCGTCTATACCGACGCCGAGCTGGACGACATCGAGAAGGAGGTGGCCCTCCTGGCACATGACCTTTCTACCAAGATAGAAGATGAAATCATCCTCCCGAGGGGTTAGTTTAGTTAGATAGGTCAGGCGGCGCATTTGTAATAAGCGGACAAGTTCCAACCCTTTTGTTTCGTTTAAACAAGCTTGTTCTTTTGTTTCGGTTGAACAAATTTATTATTTCTCCCTTTTTATGTGTAAAAAAGGGTTAATGTGTTCCGACCCTTCCTGTTTGTTAAGACTGTAGAGCTCGAGGTGTCGGCAAAAAACTTTGATCATGCTGGTAAGCAAGAGTGCCGTAGCCGCTGGGGCGTAGGTTTCTTGCAGTCCGCCCAATTTTACTCAGCGTTCATTTCCGCAAACCTTGCCTCTAGGTTTTTAATGTGAGAAAGGGTCAGGCATGACAACTATTTCAGAATGGTTATATATACCCTTATCAGCCCTTGAGTGAGGCCTGACCCCTTGCCATTGATGGGGTCAGGTTTCACTAAAGATCGAGGAGATGATAGCAAAACTGGTAAGAGAAAGCGTTTTTTGTTTCAGAAATGTTATTCTTAGTTTTTGTACGTACCCCTCCCTAGGATTCAAGCCACCGTCCTGCGACTGCACATTCGGTCTCCTTGTGAGTCCAACTTCCCTCGAGCCCCCGCGCATTGCAGGGGTCCAGTTGAGGGGTCAGCTCATCTTTGTGATCGTCATCCCTCAAGCATTTTTTTCAATAAAATGGAGGGGCTGAGCCATGCCATATTTTTCCTCAATGGACGAAACATGGTGCTCGATGAGATGTTAATGGGCTAGTCCAAGTGGGGCTCGTCTTCCCATTCATGGGGGTCCGATATGGGTCAGCTGGTGATCGACTACAGATTCTCTGTGGCCAATCCACATAGTTCTTGGGTCCGTTCGACCGGTCCCAAGGGCTCGTTGCCTTTCTTCGAGGAAAAAACATGGACTGGGAAATGACCAAGACTCGAACATGGGCTAGGATGCCCGCTGCGCTAGTGCGCCCGGGTACTGGCCGCTAGTTTTCCCATCCATTTCCACCCCTCACTCTAAGGGTGCCCTAGAGCAGCTGTGAACCCGTCGGAGGGCCAGCCTTTGAACTCCTAGGCCTGAATGGGCCATAGGAGCGTTTTTAGCTCCGTATCCCTCCTTACCTATGATGGTTTTCATGCCTGTCTACACCGACGCCAAGCTAGACGACATCGAGAAGGAGGTGGCCCCTCTAGCGTTGGACTTAGCTGCCGAGATAGAGGATGAGATCATCCCCCAAGAAATTAGTTAGATGATAAGCCAGTCGGCGAACTTGTAATAAGTAGACAAGCTCTTAAATTTTGTTATAGCCAAATAGAATTTTAGCTCTTCTCCCCTTTTTGTATAAAAAGGTTAATGCGTTCTGACCCTTTCCATCGTTAAGGCTATAAAGCTCGGGGTGCTGGTGAAAAACTCTGATCACGCTGGTGAGCAAAAATGCTGTAGCCACTAGGGCATAGGTTTCTTGCAGTCCGACCAATTTTACTCAGTGTTCGTTTTCGCAACCCTTGCTTCTAGATCTTAATGTTAGAGAGGGTCGAGCATAGAGAATGTCTACCAGATAGATATACTCTTTAATGTGTTCTGACTCTTTCCATAGTTAAGGCTAAAAAGCTCAGGGTGCGGGCAAAAAACCCTGATCACGCTGGTGAGCAAAAATGCCATAGCCACTGGGGTGTAGATTTCTTGCGGTCCGTCTAGTTTTACTCAGCGTTTGTTTCCACAACCCTTGCTTCTAGATCTTAACATGAGAAAGGGTCAGGCATAGAGAATGTCTACCGGATAGATATGCTCTTATCAGCCCTGAGTGAGGCCCGACCCCTTGATATTGCTGGGGTCGGGTGTCACTAAAGATCGAGGAGTCGATAGCGAAACCGATAAGTAGATTAAGGGTAAAAGCGACGTAACTGTTCGATGTTCCAGGTGTTGATGAAGACTTCGCCGTCGATGGTCTTGAGCTTATAGGTGCCTGGTCGGAGCACCTCCACGACGACGTACAGTCCCTCCCACGATGAAGAGAGCTTGTGGCGGTTCTTGTTGCTCTAGACGAGGCAGAGCACCAGGTCCCCGACATTGAAGGCCCGACCCCGCACTCAATGGCTGTGGTACCGGGGCAACGCTTGCTGGTACTTGGCTGAGCGGAGGAGGGAAACATCACATGCTTCATCTAGCTGGTCCATGGCATCCTCGAGGGATGCCTCGGCTCCCTGTTCATCGTATGCCCTGACCCTCGGCGCTCCATAATCGAGGTCGGTCGGGAGGATAACCTTGGAACCATAGACCATGAAGAATGGTGTGTAGCCAGTGGCCCAGTTGGGGGTCGTCTTCAGGCTCCAGAGCATCGCGGGAAGCTCCGTGACCCATTGTCTACCAAACTTGTTCAACCGGTTGAAGATCCTAGGCTTGAGGCCTTATAGGACCATGCCATTCGCACGCTCAACCTACCCGTTCATGCGGGGGTGCACCACGGTGGCCCAATCGACGCGGATGTGGTATTCATCGTAGAATCATAGGAACTTTTTCTTGGTGAACTGCATGCCGTTGTCCATGATAATGGAGTTTGGGACCCCAAAGCGATGGACGATGTCAAGGAAGAACAACACGGCTTGCTTGGACTTGATCGTAGAGATCGGTCAAGCCTCTATCCACTTTGTAAACTTGTCTATGGTGACTAGCAAATGCATATAGGCCCTGGCCACTCTCTTGAGAGGTCCAACCAGATCGAGCCCCCAGACCGCAGACGGCCATGTGATGGGGATCATTTGGAGTGCTTGGGCTAGCAAGTGGGTCTACCGAGCGTAGTATTGACACCCTTCATAGGTGCACACAATCTGTTCAGCGTCGGCTACTACGGTCGGCCAGTAGAAGCCTTGTCGGAACACGTTTCCGACCATGGTCCTAGGTGCGGCATGGTGCCCGTAGACCCTACCATGGATATCACTCAGCAACTGCTTCCCTTGTTCGATGGGGATGCAGCGCTGCAGGATCATAGTGTGGCTTCGCCTATAGAGCTCGCCCTCAATAACAACAAGGGACTTGGCGCAATGCGTGAGCCGTTGAGCCTCAGTTTTGTCTGTTGGAAGTGCCTCACGGAGGAGGTAGTTGAGGTAAGGCATCCTCCAGTCAGCCAGAGGGTTAGGCTCTATCATTGGATCCTCGTCAAGCTCCATGACTTCAGGGTCGAATGGAGCCGCCGGCTGGTTAGCCCCTGAGCCTAGGGCAAGCGGCCCATCACCGGTCTATTCTAGCTCCTCGTAGCGGACCGAGGGCTTGTACTGATCGCTGGCGAAGACGCCCATCGGCACCAGCTCTCAGCTAGATGCCATTTTCACTAGCGTGTCGGCCGCATTGAGACGCTTTGGGATGTGATTGAGCTCAAGACCATCAAACTTGTCCTCCAGTTGGTGGACTTCTCGGCAATACACAACCATCTTGGCATTGTAGCAGCTTGATTCCTTCATGACTTGGTCGATGACCAGCTGGGAGTCACCCCAGACGTCAAGCCATCGGATACCCAACTCGATGGCGATGCATAGGCCATTGATGAGTGCCTCATACTTGGCCACATTGTTGGAGGAGGAGAAATGGATGCGAACCATGTACCTCATGCATACCCTGAGAGGCAAAACAAAGACCAGCCCTATGCCGGCGCCTTTCTTCATCAGCGATCCATCAAAGTACATCGACCAATACTCTTGGTCGATGACTGTTGGTGGTATTTGGATCTCGGTCCACTCTGCAACGAAATTAGCCAGCACTTGGGACTTGATGGCCGTCTGAGGGGCATATGAAATGCCTTGACCCATCAGCTTCGAGTGCCCACTTCATGATTCTTCCTGTGGCACCCCGGTTTTGGACGACCTTGTCAAGAGGGAAGGACATCACGACTGTCACCGGATGCAACTCGAAGTAGTGATGCAACTTCCTCTTGACGATAAGGATGGCATACATGAGTTTCTAGATTTGGGGGTAGCGGGTCTTGGAATCGGATAAGACCTCGCTAACGAAGTACACGGGACGTTGTACTTTGAGGGCGTGTCCCTCTTCTTCCCACTCTACCACCAGGGCGACGCTGACCACTTGCATGGTGGCCGCAATGTAGAGCAGGAGGGGTTCCCCATCAGTCGGGGAAACCAGGCTCAGGGCCTTCATCAGGAGCTGCTTGACCTTGTCAAGTGCCTCTTAGGCCTTTGGCGTCCATTCAAAATGGTCGGCTTTCTTCAGAAGCCGATAGAGGGGGAGACCTCATTCGCCGAGGTGCGAGATAAAGTGGCTGAGCACGATGAGGCACCCTATAACTCACTGTACCCCCTTTATGTTCGGAATCAGGTGAAGTGTGGGAGGGCTTCGTTGTCCTCGATGATCCTCCGGTTCACGTCGTGGGCCATGGCGTGCGCACGCCCACCGTCTCTGTGGCGTTCATGCTCTGCACATTCCTACTCAAGCTGGAGTCATGCTTCTTCGAGCTCTTGGTGCCATGCCCTTAGCTGCTCTACCCGTAGGCGAGGTGGGGCCCCTACGTCCCCCTCGACATCGTCATCGAGGTTGTTTGTTGGGGTAGCCCCTCCCTCATGGATGCTTTTGATGTATCCCTTGGGGGTACCTACCATGAAAGATTCTCGCGATGGGTGATGGCTCCCCTGCTATAGTCAAAGTCAAAGGGTGACTCCGATTCTCCCACGAGAAGGTCATGGAAACATTCCACAACATATTCAGTCATCCCCATAAACTCGTCATTCATAGGGGATGGGGGCGTGCGCTGTGCCACAAGGTGGCCAACGGTCTCTGCGGTGTTGTGCAGACTAAACAAGAGCACTGTTGGGGCGATCTGGATGAGGTATTCCAAGGAGAGCGGCTCTCCTCTGGCAAGCTATGTCATGACGTTGGCGAACAAGAAGGTGAGACGGTGCAGGTCCTCCTGGGATGGTCGGGGTCCTAGGAAGGCGCTGAGCTGACGCTCTAGCCTCCCATAATCGGAGCCAAGGAGCTGGTCGCTCCTAGGGGTGCAGGCCTCTGGTGTGTGTAGCTATAGCTCCTCAAGCGCCTTGGCGATCGCGTCAAGGCCGATGGAGTGGAGAGGCTGGACGGCAGCGAGAACCTGCGCCAACTCTCCCTCCATCATGACGATGAAGTCTAGGTTCCCAAAGCGCATGTGCGTGCCCTAGACCTAGCTGACGATGTGACTAGCCATCCGAGGTCTGATGTGGATGTCGAGACGCGCAAAAAGCCCCTACCTGGCATGCCAACTGTTGGTGTTTTCAGACCACTGACGAGTAAATTTGATTTTGCGCGTCTGGCTCGGATGGTGTGCTAAGAGGACACAAGGGTTTATACTAATTTGGGCAGAACGTCCCTATGTCCAGTTCACTGCTGCTCATGTTACAGGCACTTGGTTTGTAGTAGGGGTTACAAACAGGCGAGAGAGGGAGGGGATCCCAAGTCTCTGGTGGAAGGAGTGAACGGGTGCTGAGAGCTCGCTTGCCACTCAGCCGTGTGCTCATGTCGTGCTCTTGTGTCCAGATCACCCCTTTTCATGGGGCTCCCTGCTTCCCCTTTTATAGGCAAAGGGAAAGCGTGGGTTACAGAGGAGGAAAAGGAGAAGAATGAGAGAGAGAAGAAGGCTTCTAGGGTTGCCGGGTCCTTCTTCTCCTTCATGCGGGTCCCACCGATCCTATAGATGTCAACAGGGATGGCTCCATGTCATGGCCCTGTTTGTCACTAGCGCCATGCGTAGGCATCTTTTGCCGATCATGGCGTTCCACTCTGTCCCGGCGGACGTCGTGGTGAACTGACGCACCTGTTAGCGTCCGTACTAGGATTAGGCAGAATAGCACCGGCACGCTCAACACTATTCTTGATGTGAATCCCTAGGTATGGCCTGTCATGGCCACGGGTTATATCGAGGCATGCTAGCCTCTTCCCTGGCGTTAGAGTTTTGACCTAGGCCCATACACTTGGACCTGGAGTGGTTGACGGCGATATGAGTCCACGTCGGACGAGACAGAACCCATGTCCTCGAGGTCGGGCAAGACGGAGCCTGTGACCCTGGGTAAGATGGAAACCGTGTCCTTGGGGTCGGGTAAGACAGAGCCCGCACCCAAAGGGTAAGGCAAGATGAAGCCCGTGGCCTTAGGCAAGATGAAACCCGCATCCTTGGGGTTGGGCGAGACGGAGCCCACACTCAAGGGGTCGGGCGAGATGGAGCCTATAGCCTTGGGATCGGGCGAGACCTTTTAATACGTCTTGAGCCATCCGGTAAAGTTAGCATGGGTATCCCTAATATCGATACCCGATAGGACTCATAGTAATCAAAGTGAAAAGGATGCCAGAAACGGTACTCAAGGTGGAGATCCTTCTCTTCTTCAGCATACAAATTTCTTCCTCTCATGGACCTGATGTCCCGAACCCTATGATGGTAGTCAACTGGCAGAGGAGGTGTGAAACCATTAGCAAGATCAGGAGCGAGCTGGGGCTCCCGTATGACCGGCAGAGGACCATCAAAAATAACAATCTCACTAAAAAACCAGGGCCTCGAGACGGCGTACTCATAACCTCAGCGACGATAGTGTGGCCTGCTCGCTCGAGAGCTTCTTCTTCAGCATCCAATATCGGATCATCTCTAGCAAAAGCATGCGTCGGAGGAGGTGGAGGAACGACAGCTGAGCCTTGAGCACCACGACCACATGCACGCTTGGCTTGGGCACGGGAACCACCAGCGCCATAATGGGGATAAGTTGCCTTGGTGCGGCCAGTCGGCTTGGGTGTAGCAGCGCGGTCTTGATTATGCTTAGACCACTTCTCCTTGTGGCGTGAGGGACTGCCGCCGTCCATGGCTACGAGAGATACGAAGTGGAACTAATAAACAAGACAACGAGAGGCGAACTAATATCGAGAAATGAAGAAACATGATTAGAGTGGTGACCATGGGGTCAGGAGTCCCGACCGGAGTTGGGAGTTTTGTCCAAAGTCGGGAGTTCTGACAGTTGGGACTTCCGGCGGTCGTTAGGACCTCCGATGCACATGGTGACTAGCCCATTAATGGGGCTTCAAATCTTGACACGTATTCACACAAGGAGGATAGAGGAAGAGAGAGGGAAAAAGAATAGAGACAAATCACAAGGTACATTGACATTAGGGTTAGGGCACCATGGAGGTTGTACCTTGAGAGAGAGGAAGAAGACGGAGGAAAATGAAATCCATAGGCCATGAACAAATCTTGGAGCACGAGCACCTCCACGAACGGAATCCCCACCACTAAGCCAAGAAAGAAGAGCAGTGCACGTGTGGTGGAGAGGGGGCGGATAGGCCGAGAGTGCCAACAGGACCCCCGGCGGTGCAGCCAGAAGGGATGGAGGCCAAAGCTCTCGGTGGCCAAGGGGTGGGCTAGAGCTCCCATTGGGGTGTGACGGTGGCACAAGAAGGAGCAAGAGCGGCGTGAGGAGGCGGCGTGAGGGGGCAGTGCGAGGGGGGTGGTTGCGGGGCGACGGGAGTGCGGGAAGGGGGATGACTGCGGTAAAATGGGCCGGGCTAGGTGAAAACGGGATTTTAACCCTAGGTCAAAGACATGGCGCGGTCCAGATCCACGTCGAAAGTTCCGGGATAGGCGCCGGGACTTTCGACTATCGAGAGTTCTGGCGTGAGCCGGGACTCCCGGCCATCGGAAGTTTCGACCTACGTCGGGACTTTCGACATAGAGAACCTAAAAAACTCCCAAACTTTGGTTTACCACGCTATGTGGGGCAAAAATATGATGAACACTAATATTTTTAGGTGTGACTAGTTTTCATTCAACCACCACAAAGAAATAGTCACACATGAAAGCTATAAAGTAGATTTTGAAAGTATCACTCAATATTTTCACAAATGTTTTCTCCTATCTAGATCAATCAAAGTATGTGCAAGACATTAAGCCACGTTACGAGAATCAATGATATTTAGCTCACTCCTCAAAGCACAAAATCTTGACCCATCTAGGGGCTTTGTGAAGATATCGGCTAGTTGCTTTTCGGTGCTCTCATGGTGAATTGCGATATCTCCTTTGACTTCGTGGTCCCTCAAAAAGTGATACCGGATGTCTATGTGCTTT
Source organism: Miscanthus lutarioriparius (assembly GCA_904845875.1). Taxonomy (NCBI): domain Eukaryota; kingdom Viridiplantae; phylum Streptophyta; class Magnoliopsida; order Poales; family Poaceae; genus Miscanthus; species Miscanthus lutarioriparius. Next base: position 95,171 of record CAJGYO010000830.1, on the reverse strand, counting down.
GTTCGAGAGTGGTTTATGGGGTTGTTTGCCAACTTAATGGCACTCTCGTTGCCACACAAAAGGGGAATCTTGGTTAGCTCACATCCGAAGTCCTTGAGGGTTTTCTTCATCCAAAGTAGTTGGGCATAGCATGCACCGGCTGCCACATACTCGGCTTCAGCGGTGGACAAGGTAACGGAGTTCTGCTTTTTAGAGCTCCAAGACACCAAGGACCTACCAATAAAATGGCAATTTCTGGTAGTACTGTTTCGATTTACTTTACAACCGGCATAATCCAAATCAGAATAGCCAAGTTACTAAAAAGTGGAGCCCTTAGGATACCACAAGCCAAGATTAGGAGTGTGCACTAAATACCAAAAAATTCTCTTAACAACCATCAAATGACATTCTTTTGGATTAGCTTGAAATCTTCCACACATGCACACGCTAAGCATGATATCGGGCCTAGATGCACAAAGGTAAAGGAGGGATCCAATCATGGAGCGATATACCTTTTGATCGACATCCTTTCCTCCTTGATCTAGGTTAAGATGTCCATTAGTTGGCATAGGTGTCTTGATGGGCTTGGCTTTGTCCATGTCAAACTTCTTCAACATGTCATTGGTGTACTTGGTTTGACTTATGAACATGCCATCCTTGAGTTGCTTGATTTGAAATCCAAGGAAGAACTTCCACTCTCCCATCATGGACATCTCAAACCTATTCGTCATAATCCTACTAAATTCCTCACAAAAAGCCACATTAGTACTACAAAATATTATGTCGTCGACATATATTTGGCAAACAAAGATATCATTATTGATTTGCAAGTAAATAAAGTAGCATCGGCCTTTCCTATCTCAAACCCTTGTTTGAGTAGGAAATCCTTCAAGCAATCATACCAAGCTCTAGGGGCTTGTTTGAGCCCATAAAGTGCCTTGTCGACCTTGTAGACATGGTTGGGGTACTTGGTGTCTTCAAAGCCCGGTGGTTGCTCCACATACACCAACTTGGATAGAGGGGCACTGAGAAATGCACTTTTCACATCCATTTGATATAGCTTGAAATCATGATGTGCGGCATAAGCAAGTAGAATACAATTTGATTCTAGCCTTGCCACCGGTGCATAGGTCTCCCCAAAATCTAAGCCTTCAACTTGAGTGAATCCTTGAGCCACCAACCTTGCCTTGTTCCTTGTAACCACGACATGCTCATCTTTCTTGTTGCGGAAGACCCACTTGGTTCCAATCACATTTTGTTTGGGCCTTTCCACTAAGGACCAAACTTCATTCCGAGTGAAGTTGTTCAACTCCTCTTGCATGGCTATCATCCAATCCGGATCATCAAGTGCCTCTTCCACCCTACGAGGTTCCAAAGGAGAAAGAAACGAGTAATGTTCATAAAAACTTGTTAAACGGGAACGTGTAGTTACCCCTCATTGAATGCTCCCCAATATGTTATCAATAGGATGATCCCATTGAATGGATTGATGCACTCTAGATGTGGCACTTGAGTTGATCTTTGGATGGGGCCATCATCTTCATCAACATGGTCATGATCGATTGGAGGGTTGTCTTCACTTCTTTCTTCATTGTTGAGTTGAGGTTGAGCTTGCTTATTGTTGACACCATCTTCATGAGAATGACCTTGTGTTTCATTTGATCTCCCATATTGATCGTTTCTTGTTGTGGAAGCTTCACCATATTCATAGGATGAAACATGATGAGTGGTTGGATCAAGATCAACATGCACAATATTGTCATCATCTTCATCTTCGATGGGCTTTACTTCACCAATTGCAAGCTTCTTGATGGCTTTATGTGGAGCTTCTCCATTACCTACAATTTCAACATTGACTTGCTCCTTTTGAGAGCTGTCGATTTCATCAAAAGTCACGTCTACCACGATTTCAATCAAACCGGTGGTTTTATTGAAAACACGATATCCATGTTCATTAGTACCATAACCAAGCATGAAACCTTTATCAACCTTTGGTGCAAACTTTGAGCTTTTGGATTTCTTGTTAAGTATGAAACACTTGGATCTAAAAACTCTAAAGTAGTTCACCTTAGGCTTTTTACCGGTTAGAAGTTCATAGGCGGTCTTGTCCCTTTTCTTGTGAAGATATAAGCAGTTAATAGCATGACATGCCGTGCTAACTACTTTCACCCAATAGTTGGTTGGAGTCTTGTATTCATCCAACATTGCTCTTGCGGCTTCAATGAGCGTTTGGTTCTTCCTCTCCACAGCACCATTTTATTGTGGAGTGTATGGAACTAAAAATGCATGCTTGATTCCTTGTTCATCAAGGAACTCTTCAATGTTGGTGTTCTTGAACTCCGTCCCATTTTCACTTCTAACTCTCTTGATCTTGACATCAAACTCATTTTGGGCTCTTTTTGCAAACTTCTTAAAGATGTCATGAAATTCACTCTTGTCACGCAAAAAGAATACCCAAGTGAAACGAGAATAATCATCAACAATTATGGAACCATATTTGTTACCACCAATGCTTATATAAGCAACGGGTCCAAATATGTCCATGTGAAGCAACTCCAATGGCCTTTCGGTAGTTACAACATTCTTGACGGGATGTTTAGCTTCAACTTGTTTTCTCGTTTAGCATGCACTACAAATCCTATCTTTCTCAAAAGAAACATTTGTTAGTCCAAGGATGTGTTCGCCTTTTTGAAGTTTGGCCAAGTTCCTTATCCCAACATGGGCAAGTCGACGATGCCATAACCAACCCATACTAGATTTTGTCATTAAACAAGTCTTGGGATTTACTCTATTTGATGTAAAATCAACTAGATAGAGTTTTCCTTTTAAATGACTCATAAATGCAATAGAGGAATCCTCCCTTCTATAGACTTCCACACCCTTATCTGTAAAGAGACAATTGTAGCCCATCTCACAAAGTTGCGAAACGGACAACAAATTGTATCTCAACGAATTCACAAGTAAAACATTGGAAATGGAATTATCATTTTAGATAGAAATTTTACCCAAACCGAGAATTTCTCCTTTTCCATTGTCACCAAACACAATGTTTCCACTTTGGTCATGACTAGGTTGGAATGATGTGAACATGTCCTTCTCTCCGGTCATATGATTGGTGCAACCACTATCCACCACCCAACTTGTTCCACTCGAGGAATATTCCTACAAAGACAAATCAAGCTTTTGTTTTAGGTACCCAAATGAATTTGGGTCCTAGGGGGTTAGTCACATAAAACTTGGGCACCCAAACACTCCTCATAATCTCCTCCCTCTTTTGGGCACCAACATACTTTACCACGATCTTGCCATCCTTGCCCCAACAACACATGTAATCACTAGCATAGCACCGTGGAAGTGGTGCTTGTGGCTTGGGGGCCTCGGATTGTTTCGTCTTGATTGTCTTGTTACTTGTAGGTTGAATCTTGGGAATGTAGACCTTGTTGTTGGCCTTGCATATAAGCTCATCAAGAGCAACGCCCTTGTTGAACTTCACACACAACACACCATTGATCATGTTCCTTCCATTGGCCTTTCTATCATACCTATTGTAGCCAATGCCTTCCGTGATTGATGGGTGCCTTGATGACTTGTATATAGTCTTGTTGGATTGCTCTTGACACTTGCACCCATTCTTCAAGATCATCTTCAACCTATGAATCTCCTTGTCTTTCTTCTCTAGCTCAACAAGGTTAGTTGCATATGCATTTACATTAATTTTATAGTATCTTTTACAACCATTACTAGTGGAGACATTAGAGTCTTCGGTTGCCTTATGAGAAGTTGAAATGCTAGCCCAAAGAGTACTATAGTTTAGCTCAAGATTTTGGTATTTTTCTTTCAAGCTTGTGAGGCTTTCTTGAGCTATACTCTTCTCATTCTTGAGGCTAGCTACTAGATCATTAACCGAGGAATGTTCCTTAGTCAATTTCCCAATTGAATCATTGGCTAAAGATAATTCAACGGTTAACTTTTCAATCTTAATCTTTTCCTCGGCGATAGATGCTTCAAGTGTAAGGTTCTTGTCTCTCTCTTGAGTGATTATGTCTCCTTGTATCTCCAAGCATCTATACCTCTTTTCTAATTTCTTCATTAGCGTTTTTATTTTAGTGTAAGCCTTTTTACCAAATTTCTTTATCATGGTTGCTTCAAGTTCTTCTATGTTCTCATCACAACTATCATACTCATCGCTAGAGGGATCGGATGAGACATTTACCTTCTCCCCCTTAGCCATGAGGCAAGTTGGAGTGTAGTAGTCATTATCGATGAGGTTGGAGAAGAGCCTTGGTGATGAAGATAAGTTGGGGAAGAGTTTTGGTAGTGAAGTCGAGTCAGGGAAGATCATGGTCGGTGACGAAGAGTGGTGGATGGCAATGTTTGTGGCTCCCTTCTTCTTCTTCTCATCATAACTTGAGTCACTATCATTTGACTCCCACTCTTCACCAAGATGAGCTTCACCTCTCTTCTTGCCTTTGTTCTTCTTGTCTTCATCGTTGTTGTGCTTGTGCTTCTTCTCATTAGGACAATCGGCTATGAAGTGACCGGTTTGACCACAACCATAGCAAAACCTCTTCTTGTTTCTTCTCTTCCCATCACCATAAGTCTTCCAGTTGCTCTTCTTCTTTATGAACTTTCTAAAGTTTCTAATGATGAGTGCAACTTCTTCATTGGACTCTTCTTCTTCACTTGAGGAATCATCCTTCACTTTCTTCTTCTTCTCTTGACTAGAAGATTTGCCTTCATGAGCTTGAGTTGCCTTTAGGGCTGCATTCTTGTTGTATCCCATTGCATTAGGATTTTGATTGTGAGCATTGATTGCATCTTCATCTAGACACTCATGATGCTTGAGCTTTGAAAGAACTTCTTGGGTGTCATCTCATCATAATCGGGCCTTTCTATGATCATGGACGCTAGCATGTTGTTCTTGGCTCTATAGGTTCTCAACATCTTTCTAGCAACATGGTTGTCATCCCATTCGGTGCTTCCAAGAGCTCTTATGCGGTTGACCAATGCCATAAGCCTATCCAACATGGATTGTGTTGTTTCATTTTCCAAGAACACAAATCTTTCCAATTCACCATAAAGTAACTCAATGTTGCCTTTTCTCACACTTTTATCTCCTTCAAATGACACTTTCAAAGTATCCCAAATTTGCTTTGCACTTTCCATTCCATTCACCTTTCTAAACTCATCCGGACCTAGGCTTGACACAAGCAATGCTATGGCTTGTGCATTTTGATGGAGATTGTGCACTTCTTCCGAAGTTATCTCTCTATCTTCATCGGTAGGAATCATCACACCAACATCTACAACTTTCCAAAGTCTTGTGGCAATGAGATGCATCTTCATCTTGTAGGACCAATCGGTGTATCTTGTTCCATCAAAGTGAGGTGGCTTGCCAATGTTGACGGGAGGAGTATGTAGAGGTGAACCTTTGATGAGTTGTCCATAGTCAAAGTTCACGTTTGAATATATTCCCTTTCTATGAGCATGTTCACCGGCTCCAACATCACTAGCGGCATCTTTGTTTGCTTCATTGTTGCCACTTGTTGCATCATTCTTGCCACTTATTACATCATCAACCTTCTTGTTAATTCTTCCTTCATCCTGCTCATCTCATCTTGCATCTTCTTCATTTCATCTTGGAAAAACTTGACTTGAGTAGCCATCAACTCTTCAGCTATCTTCTTGGCCATCTTGACGGCATCGTCTTGTATCTTGTTGCACTCTGACATTGTTTCTTCTCATGCGGTAAAGCGCTAAAAGAAGACCTTGCTCTGATACCAATTGAAAGGATATAAACAATGCCTAGAGGGGGTGAATAGGCGTATCTAAAAAATTCTACACAAAACTCAAAGTCACTTGTCAGCAATTGTCGGAAGTCCTGACAGTTTGGGTCTAAACCCCCGACGTTGTCAGAAGTTCCGGCGCAAACTGTCAGAAGTCCCGACGCCTACGGGAAATGTACCACAAGTGCTAAAATGAATCTTGTGACTTCGATAACATACAACCCCACTTCCTAGCGCTAAGGTAACGTGTTGGGTTGCTCATTTGACACCAAAAGGTCACCACTCCGTAGATCGAGTCCAAACCCTAAGAAAATTTTTGGGGAGGAAGAGACACAAGAATAAAAGTGATAGCACAAGTCTCAACAACAACAAGCACGCGGGACACAAGGATTTATCCCAAGGTTTGGCAACCCCACAAAGGAGCTCCTACGTCCTCGTTGTTGAGGTGACCACAAAGGTCAGAGTCTCTTTCACCTCCTTGCCTCTTTCAAAGCAACCACAAAGGTCACTTGAGGTTTCCACTAAGAAATCGAGGGTAATACAAACTTCCTAAGACTTTTCCACAAAGATGGAAGCTCTTGGGCGACGCCTAGCCGGCTAAGGGCAAAGCCCTAGGAGTAATAGACGTAAATCAAACTGGCTTGATGAAAAAATCGAGTGCTCAAGCTTGCCAAAGTGATGCTCTCACTCAATTCACTCTCCTTTCACTCAAAACCCTAGGGAAATCGAAGATTGGAGCAAAGGGGAGAGGAGAGGGGAGTCTTGAATGCTTGGGAGCTATTTTGGCCGTGAGTAGGTTGCAATAAAAGAGTAAGTGATGATTAGAAGAGAGGAGAGAGCTATTTATACTCAAGGTAGAAATCCAACCGTTCAGATCTACGTCGGAAGTTCCGACGCAGATCTCGAGACTTCCGACCTATAAAGAAAACATTGTTCATGCAAGGTCAAAGTCATTATGAACACGTCAATGTCGGAACTCCCAGCGTACGTCGAGACTTTCGATGGTCGGGACTCCCGACGTGCGTCGGGACTTTCGACGCGCACGGTCTGCAGGGCAACCAGGTGGCCAGGTGTCGAGACACCAGACTTGAGTCGGGGCTTCCGATGGTTCGGACTTCCGATAGTCGGGACTTCTGACGGTCGGGACTCTCGACGTACGTTGGGACTTCCGACGGGAGCAGTCAGTCAGCCAGCTAAATCCAGGTGTCGGGATTCCCGACTTGGGTCAGGAGTTCCGACTCACGTTGGGACTTTCGACGGCCGCTGTCACCGCGCAGGCTAAGTGATTGGGCGTTAGGACTTCCGGCGTGAGTCGTGACTTCCGACGGTCGGGAGTTTCGGCTTATGTCGGGACTTCCGACACCAAAAGTCACCAAAAACTATTCTACGTACTTGTGAAGTGCTAGAGTGTCTCTCTTTGATTTTAGTTTTATACTTGAGCACTCTATCTTTCTCAGACCAATTAAGTTTGCATCCCTCTTTATAGTACGACATACCTAAACTCAAAAGCATAAAATGTAAACTTGAAGATCCGCTTTGAGTTCGACGCCTTTTTCAACTTCAAGAATTGAGGGACACCATTTCATCTTTATCAACTCTTGAAATTTTTCATGGGACTAATTGCTGCGACATATCTCATTAAGACCACAATAGTCCCTAATTTGGATGTTATCAATACACCAAAACCCACATAGGGGGCAAATGCACTTTCATGCGTCTGCCTTCACACCGCCCCACACGCGCGACGAGCACGCCTAGTGCCCCATGGCAGCACCCCGTCCGCTGGCCCCAGCGCCTCCGTCCTCTAGGCCCCTAGCGAGCCACGCCCTCCCTCGGGCGAATAACATAAAACGCTCGAATAAAACACTTGCAACAACATGGATCAACTGCTGCAACATAAGACTGAAACAGCTGAAACATTTGGAACATATTATTGCAACATTTGTGTGAAGCATACAAAACAACGCTCGAATAAAACACTTGAAACAACATGGAACAACTGCTACAACATAAGACTGAAGCAACTAAAACATTTGGAACATATTATTGCAATATTTGTGTGAATCATATGAAACATCGGCCCCGTTCGGCTTGCTGAATCTTGGCTGAAATTGGCTAAAAACACTGTTCTGGCTGAAATGTTGTGAAAGAAAAACACTGTTCCGGCTGAAAAAAGAAGCCGAACAAGCCGGATATGGGGTAAGACGAACGGAGCCATCAAGATCAGAATGATTGCAACATACGTCTAGAAACATGTGAAACATTTTGAGCAAATGCTTACAACATGCCTTTGAAACATTTGCAACATGTGCAACATCCCCCGATCTACTTTTGCAACATCCATATGATTTAACTGCAACATACCTCTGAAACGTCTGAAACAATTGAAAGATACAATTGCAACACAGGGGGGAGAGAGAGCCTGGTGCGCGGAGCGCCATGGCCGCCGTATCTGAGAGCGTTGGGAGCTCCTTGTGGGTGAGGACGTTGGTGTCAGGGGAGGGGCGCCGCTGGGATGGGGGAGGAGGATGCTAGGGTGGGGAAATGAGCCGCCAGGGTGGGGGAGGAGGACGCCAGGGCCCATATCCAATCATTATCGAAAGAAAAACTGACTTTATTTTACAATGACGTGTGTCGTGACACTATTACGGATTTTCGATGCATGGAAATGATGCTAGGTGTGGTGGCTGCAGATATAAGGTTCCTGGCTTTTGCAATGCCATGGTGATGGTGATCTCATAAAAGTTGCCCAACAAACACACTAGAGCAGACTAATAAATAATTTAGAGTTTTCCCTGATTTCACCAAAAATACAGTTTTTACACGTACTTCCCTGTCTTAAATTTTTTTTAAAAGCATTTAAAATTTCTTCCACTGTAAAAGTACGTTTAGCTTATGGACTACAGATGCTATTGGTTTCTTTATTTTCAGCGTGTAATCATTATTATACGTTGATATACTCTTTTCATATATACTTGCGTTTGTTTTTTTTTTTTTTGACAACAAACATCTTTATTTTCAGCAGCATGAAGCTGATAACAGCCTTACAGAGTTCAAGGCTATAGACATAAGTGCATCCAGTAATGGACACTGAGCTACATGTGCTGTATTAGAGCAGGTACAAGCCAACGCAAGAGAAGTTGGCTGAGATTGTGATAGTGCCTGCCTAGCTAAGTTGTCAGCCGTTTGGTTCTGGGATTTGTGCACCTTGACGATCCTTTTGTCTCCATGCCTTGTGTGATTAGTGAACACTTGAGTAAAGTGCTTGATCCTCCAATCTGGTGGGTTTCCTTGGTCCACGGCATTAAGGAATTGCACAAGCTGCTGGTTATCAGAGAGGAAATGTATTTGCTGTAGATTTAGCCGATCAGTGACAATTGCAGCAAGGGCAATTGCAGCAGCTTCGGCCATCAGCACAGATTTAGCCCCTGTCATCTTCGCCTTGATGTAGATGGTTTGTGTAGGTTGAACTTGAGTATTAATAATAAAGAGACCAATACCTGCAGGTCTGGGCTGGAGTGATTGAAGATCAGGTGTTAGTGATGCATCAGTGTAGCACCTTACTCCTGGCAATAGCCCTGGGAGATGAACTGTGAGTCTGTCCACCAAGTTGTTGTTCCTGTACACCGGATTTATCGGTGTAATATTATGTCCTGCAATTAAGGTGGTCATACCTGTCATTCCATTGTTGATGCCTGGAATGGAAGCGTTGATGCTTGAGGTTACAGCTTCAGTGTTGTGTATTGCTTCCTGTGTTGGATTGTTCTATTCATCGTGTGTGGAGATTGCTTTGCAGTGTTGATAAATGCCGCCACAGCATGGTGTACCTGCCAACTATTCCATGTTTTCCTGCCAAATCTTTGATCGTTTCGGGCTTTCCATAGATACCACATAGTTATCAGTATTTTTTGCATTAAGGAGTTTTCAGTTGAATCAGTAATAAGCACCGAAAGAATAACCTGTACACCATCCTCCTCATTTGGTAGAGTGTCAGCGCGTAGAGGCGGAGTGGCTGAAAACCAAACTGCACGGGCAAAATCACAGTGAAAAAATAAATGTGCATCAGTTTCAGTTAGTCCGCAGACACTGCAATGCTCATCAATATGGGTTGAATATCTTGCAGCTCGGCATCCGGTGGCAAGAGCTCTCCGAATAAGTCTCCAGGTGAAAGTCTTGATAAGTGGAGGAAGGTTTTTCAGTTTCCACATCCGTTGAAGGATCTGGTTAGCCTGTTGCTGTAGGCTCCTTGATCCTGTGAGTGGAAGTTGAACATGATCCTGTGAATGTAAAAATCTGTAAATATTTTTAGTACTGCAGTCTCCTTTTCTTGCCGGAGTCCATAGAAGGATGTCCTGGTGCTGGCTGTCCACCGTCACAACTTGGGAAATAATTTGAACGGCCTGAGGATCAAAGATGGTGGAAAGGAGATCCATGTTCCAAATATGAGTATTAGGGATCCATAGATCAGAACCACACTCGGAAGAGGAGAGTGGGTGACAGGCAAGAGCAGGTGGTCATGGATGGTATTCCAGATTTGACACCAAGGAGAGGACCAAATAGAGATGTTGCCATTAAGAATTTGATAGATCACATTCTGGACAAGGTCATTTTTAATCTGGAGGATAGAAGACCAGAAGATAGAGCCAGGCCCATCACCTCTGGCCGTCCAAAATGAGTTGGAGTGGAAATATTTGGCTTTTAAGATGCTAGTGAGAAAGGGATTTTTATTGATGGCAATGTTCCAGGAAGCGTGGGTGATTAGACTCTTGTTGACAGTGAAAAGGTCTATGATTCCAAGACCCCCATTTTCTTTGGGTTGACATATATCGTCCCAGGAGCGGAAGGCAATAGGATTGGTAGAGTTATCATCCTAGATTCCAGCCCACCAAAACCTCTGAATGATAGCAGTGATCCTTTCAACAAAAGTTTTGGAGAAAAGAACAGTGGACATGTAGTATATAGGAACAGAGGCAAGAACAGATTTGACGTAGGTGAGTCTGCCAACATGGTTAAGTTTATTGGCTTTGACAGTGGTGAATTTGGAGCGAAACTTGTTGAGAATGAAATCATAAGCCTTATTCCTATCCCTGTGACTAAAAATCATTGGATGACCAAGGTGCATAGTATTAGGAAGCAAGTCCTGAACAGGAAAAATGCTTTTAATTTGGGATCTGGTGGTACTGTCAACATTTTTTGCTAAAGAGGATGGAGGATTTATGGTAATTAAGAATTTGCCCGGATAACTGCGAGAATTGATGGAAAAGGGAATTAATAGTGGAAGCCTCAGCAGCAGATGTTTGTCCACAGAGAATCAGATCATCGGCAAAAAGGAGGGAGTGGATGGGTGGACAGCCGGGCCCCAAGCTGATGCCTAAAAGATTCATGTTCTGCAGTTCAGTTTGCAAGAGAATAGACAATTCATTAATTGTTATGACAAAAAGATACGGTGACAGGGGGCAGCCTTGATGAATGCCACGTTCTGAGCGGAAGGTGGCAGAAGGTTCACTGTTAACCAGAACAGAAAAAGATGGCGAAGAAATGCGTTCATGGATGAGGTTAATGAAATGATCGTGATACCCTTGACGTCGGAGGGCCGTCTCTATGAAACCCCGTTCTAGCCTATCAAAAGCTTTAGCAAGGTCTAATTTTAAAATAAAAGCTTTCTGATTCCAGGTTTTAAGGTTGAAGGAGTGAATTATTTCCTGGATGATGATGACATTAGAAGAGATATGCCTATCAGTAATAAAAGCCGCATGAGCATGATTAATGGTGTTAGGAAGGTGAGGTTTAATTCTATTAGCTAGGGACTTAGCTATAATTTTGTATATGACATTGCAAAGACTTATGGGTCTAAAATCCTGCGGAATCTGAGGTTGGTCTTTTTTAGGAATTAAGGCAATATAAGTTTTATTGATGTCATCACTAAAATGTCCAGAGGAGTAGAAATCTGTTACCAGTTTAATAACATCCTGCTTGATCCACGACCACGCCGATTTGTAGAAAGCTGCGTTGAGACCATCGGGTCCCGGGCTAGCATTGTTCCTCATCTGTCTGACAATTTCATATATTTCCTGCATATCAAGAATGGAGTTAGTGTAAGTGTCATTAGCTGGGGAAACCAACGAATCTCTTGTAAAGACAACAGTGCTTAGGGTTTTATTTAGGAAGGGAGAGGGACCGAGGGAGTAATATTTGTTGGTCCATCTGGCAGTCAACGGCATGCAAGCGGTACGAGGCAGTCGTGGACCCATTGATGTTATGGTTGGAGTTCCTCGGCGGCTGCGCACCCAGACTAGACCGGATGGTGCAGGTGTCGTGTGGAGCGCGACGACGATGTCGCGACGGCACATTACATTCGGCGGATCTCAGCGATCAAGGCCGTGCGACGTAGCCGACAAGGTTTGTCATCCGCTGGCGGCAGGCCAGGTGGGAAAACCCACGGATCGGAGAGGTCGCGAATTGAAGAGCGGTGCCGTGATGCGGTCGCACGGTGTCCTGTCCTGTAGCGCGACGCGCACGCGTTTGCCTGGCTCCGCGGCAGGGTGGGACAGGAGGAAGGCGCCGTCGACGAACTCAACGCTACGATGGGCACGACGTGTGTGTCAGTAGTGTGTCACTGGCACAGGGTGAGGCGAGCTTTGCGCGGGTCCGGCGAGCTCAAACCGGCACGCGGCGCGCCGAGGCGAGCGAGGGCACACGACGCGGCCGAGACATAGACCGGTAATCTTTTGCTGTAAAACTTTTGCCATTTAAACTTTACATCTGGGTGTTTAGATGCATGACAAATGTTTAGCACTGTACCAAGCAAGTTCAGCCTACAGCTCACGCCCTAAGGCATTTTTGCCCAATTTTAGGCCTCTTGGGTAGCAAATGTCAAAAGTTTAGCAGCCCAGATTTTGCTCTTTTTTGCCCATGCTATTTAGATCCATTTTGCCAAAAGATGGGCTAAAAATGCTAAAGTTTTGGCAAAAGATGGAAAATAAACAGGGCCATAATAACGTGAATGTCACAAGTGCAAACACACATTTCTTCTGAAGTCCTGGTCAAATAAATTATACTGTAGTTATTTAAACAACTAAACACTGAACATAAAATGCACAAAACAGTTACTTTACGGTGTAGTCGTGTTTGTTTAGAATGAAAGTGGTAATCGTGCACGTTCACGGTGCGCGCACTACATGTCTCCGCCAATCCGGTCAAATTAAAGTGTTACTAGTAATATAGTATCGGACAAGGCATTAGTATAATGTCAATTGTAACTTGCAGGCTTATATTATACACCGGTACTTTAATACAATGTTAGTTATATTACTTTCCTTTCGAAATTGGCTTTTCTATCTAAAAAGTAAAAAAAAAAATCAGAAAACCAATACATGGCGGTGCATCGCCCCTGTGGTACGGTACTCCCAAGCCCAAAGCTCAAGCACTCTCCAAAAGTCTCAAATTAAAGCTAGATCTACATCGATCACCCATGTTCACTGCTTCCTAACTGGAGGTGCTGCGTGCTGCCAGCGATGGCTTCAGAGCATCAAGTCGGTCAGCAGGCTTGGACTGGGACTGGGACGCCGGGATCAACAATTGGGCCGGACCCTGTCGTTGCTCCATGGGCTGGGCGGCCTAGTATTGGCACGTTCGTTTGCTGTGGGAATTTGGTGGGCCATGCGTGAGCATGTTCAGCGGGCCGGCCCATGCGCGACCTGCGGAGCGGGATAGGATAAAATCATCCTCGAGCTGCAAAGTGGGCGGGCCTATGCGCCGAGGCATGATGAGTGCAGATAGAGTTTTTGTACCACCTCACCAACTTAGAAGAAGCCAGCGCAAGTTAAAATCGAGAATACCGTTTCTGCCTTGAATTTCCTACTACACTTACATCGCTACATGTGTCTTGTGCTCTTTGGGCTGATTGGGCCGGCTGGCTTGGTCGGGCTCCCTTGTTTTTGAGGCTCCCTAATACCTAAAAGAGGTTTTGAGTTACATGTTCTGGGCTACACTTCATTATTTATTGTCAAAAAACATAACTGCTGATATGTATGGTAGGCTTGACTACTGTTTAGAAGATTTGTTGGCAGTAGTTGACATTGATTTACTTGGAGATGTTGCAGAACAAAAGGAAGTTGAAAAACTTGCCTCCAAAATGAAAGAGACAAAGAAGAGAATGTCATTTGAGACTCTTAAGCTGATTGCTCAAAGTATTACATTCAGGACAGATTTACTGAAGAAGATAATCGCACCTGTTTCTCTACATCTTCAGAAGCAACTTACTCCAAAGTTGAAAACCAGACTTGAGATGATGCTACACAATATAGCCTTAGGGATTGAGTGCAACCCATCTACTGAAACATCAAACTTGTTTATCTTTGTGTATTGTCTTATTGAGGATACTATTACAGGAAGTAGATCTGAATGCAAAGAGAATACACAATCTAGTCCTGATCAAGACAGTACAGTAGGAAAGACCTTCCTGGGACTAGGTGAGAGTGGCCTTCCTGGGACTAGGTGAGAGTGGATCGCAGAATTCTTATATACTCCCACTGTTCTAAATTATAATTCGTTTGACTTTTTTGACATCAAGTTTGACCACTCGTATTATTTAAAAAATTTGTGTAAACATAGTCAAATTTAAGTCATTCTTGAAGAACTTTTGTTAATAAAGCAAACCACAACAAAAGAAGTGATATTTTGCATAAATTTTTGAAAAAAACGAGTGATCAAACTTGGGATCAAAAAAGTCAAACGAGCTATAATTTGGAACGGATTTAGTACTTACCAAGTTTGCACTTGACTTACTTCGTAATCGTCTGAAGAGCATCAAGCTAGACAAGGAAGATGAACAACTCGTGAAGATGTTGGATCCTTTTGTTGACCTTTTGCGAAAGTGTATGCGTTTGATACTGAACCTTGAGTTCATGAGTTGGGCGCTTCAAATCCGTTGGCTATGGTTCAAGAAAACAGACCCTAACCGAGCATGGGCTGGTCTCGATGACATTCATATTCATCCGAATGTTGTAGCTCTTTTCAACATTGCAGTGGAATCTAGGGTCGGTAATGGAAGAAATACTTTATTTTGGGAGGATAAGTGGCTCATGGGCTGCTGTTTGGAGGACTTTGCACCAGCGGTGGTTGCTGCAGTCCCATCTCGCACTCGCAAACAGCGCACGGTGGCCGACGCCTTACAGGATCATGCTTGGCCTGCTGACATCAGTGGGGGTCTCTCATTGGTGGGTCTCTTTGAATATTTTCAATTATGGGATATATTGCACGAGGCAATCCTCTCTCAGGATAACGATGTCCATGTTTGGAGACTAGAAGGGTCAGGCCAGTTTACCTCAAAATCTGCATATCGGGCATTCTTCAATGGCTCCATCACCTTTGCGCCTTGGCGACGTCTATGGAAATCCAGGGAACAAGCAAAGTGCAAATTATTTTTATGGCTAGCAATCTGAAACAGGTGCTGGACGGCGGACCGTTTGGCCAAGAGAGGATTACCTCACCTGACTCACTGCCCCTTTGTGATCAGGAAGATGAGACGGTACAGCATCTGCTTACTACATGTGTCCTCGCTCGAGAATTTTGGTCACGGATCCTGACTCCTTTGGGACTGCAAGATCGGACTCCCACAAGGCTAGAGAAATCATTCGATGATTGGTGGCGAAAAGCAACCAAGAGAATTCCAAAGGAGAAGAAGAAGGGGTTGAACACAATGATCATTCTAGGTTCCTGGATCCTTTGGAAGCACAGAAATGCTTGTGTTTTTGAACGGTCTCACCCCCGCATCACCAGATTGCTTGAAGAGTTCAGAGACGAATATCAGCTTTGGTGCTTGGCAGGAGCGCGTGGCCTGCGCACGCTAGGCCTGGGTCACGGTGTTGGGCTAGGATAGATTACATTGGTTTATTTGGTTGGTGTTCTTTGTGGTCAGGTCTCACCTCTTTCTCAGTTCCTTTAGTTTAAGCGATTCAATGTAAAGAAACAACCCCTCACAGCCCCGCCAGGAGTGAGGAGGTGGTGGTGCTTGTAAGGGGCCGATCCTTTTATCTCTATAATGCAATGATACGCAGATCTCCTGCGTATTCGAGAAAAAAAAAGAAAGTGTATGAGTTCCAAACATGAAAGTGTTCTCTCAGTCACTTTTAGATGTTTTGCCTTGTTGGTGAAACTTCCTTTGCCATCTCTCAGGGACAATGCAATTATTATAAAAAATGTACTTATGGACATTGTACAGAGAGCAGGAAACACCAATGGTCAGTTAGTCACATCTTGTTTTAAGCTACTTGCTGATCTACTTAGAGGATTCAGGATTTCACTTTCAGATAATCAGCTTCTTGTTCATACCCCTATGTTTGTAGATCTTCAGACAAATCCTTCCCCTGTTGCCTTATCGCTTCTCAAAACAATAGTCAGGCTAAAATTGGTTTCCCATGAAATTTATGATATGGTTGTTAAGATAGGAGAGTTGATGGTAACAATGCTAACTGAATCTATACAGCAGGTCAGCAGCAATGCATTCAAATTATGCTACATTTTTTTTTCTGAACTCCACTTTCTGAGAAGCACTTACAGCAACATATGGACTTTTTCCTGGCAAACTTAAGGTATGATGAATATCCATGGTTACTTAACTTTAGCGTAACATCTGCACTGTATGCTAACACTCTGGAAAATTGCAGTTATGAACATCCTTCAGGAAGAGAAGCAGTGCTTGAAATGCTCCATGACATTCTTACCAGATTTCCCCAGAGGATTATTGATGACCAGGGTCAAACTTTTTTTCATCATATGTGTCTTCAATGATCCTTAGAGCTATCCAAAAGCTGTTAGGACGCATTGGTGATCAGGGAAAGAGTTACATTTTTTAGTATTCCCTTTCGTGGTACACTGGTGAAAAGAAAAGTTTGTGGAGTGCTTCAGCCCAGGTTACCATTTAGTAGTATTGCTATATTTTTGCATATACTAAAAAAAGATATATTGCACATTTAGCAGTGGACTGGGTCGTTGGTTGCAATTTTGTTTGGTATTTGGGTGTTATTGAAGTACTTTAGTCCCTATATGCTTATGTTTCAAAGTACTATTGTCTTTTTTACATCAACTAGAAGTGGTTCTTGCACTTTACAGGTTATTGGTTTACTTGTTGGCGATCACATCACATTACGAACGGGCAAGCACCTTAAAAGTATTCTGGCAGTTGTTAAGAAAATAATGGAATCATCTGTCATTGCTTCTGGAGCTATACAATTAGGCTTATCTGATGAAGCTGTCCTTCCATTGTGGAAAGCGCTCCTTGCCTTTGGTTTGAGCAAAACAGATTCTTGTTTCACCTAGGAAAAGAGAGAGGCTTACCACTCTGTTGCCATGATGGAGAGGTTACTTCTTCGCTTTCTGGAGTTGTATTTTGAGCGAAACATGGAGGTATGATTAACTTCGTGCACTACAACTATATCAAATTGCAGATGTATGTATTTTGTTTTTTTCTGATCTAGATCTCGCCATGTCTTTTATGTCACCTCGCCTCATGCCTTAGTCGCTTAAACATAAGGCGATAGTCAGTCACCACGCCTCGCTTTACCACTTTGATAACCTTAAGGTTGTCAAGCAATCATATTCTTCTTTTCCAGCATCCATTTTTTTGCAGCCATGTCTTTTTATCCATTTAATGAGATTTGTACTACTAGACTTAAGTATTCAAGGCACTTATTGACCATTTACTTATTTAGTATTGGGGTCTCAGATTTATTTGGTCTTAAACATAGTATTTGTTTCAAGCCTTGAACTGGTCATATCCCTTGCAACCTCAAGGGGGGGAGGGGGCGGCGGGGAATCCCCACCTGAATTTTATTTGTATAATTTGAACTTTGGCACTAGTCCAAGGCTACATGGTTACAAGAGAGCCGGAATTTACAAAACATCAGAAGTTTACATATTTGAATTTACTAAAACTTCTAGGAAGCTTTTTTTTGAACGCAAAACTTCTAGGAAGCTTCACCGGTCATCAGCAATATGTCTTTGCTTTCTTGGGATTCTTGGGCGCCAAGCTCTAGCGTCTGAACAGCAGGCTTGAAGCACTTGTCTTAAGGAGAGGATCTCACTGCGAAAAATGAAAGCATTTCGACGTTTCCATAGTTGCCAACAACAGAGAGCAAAGAAGGTGCTGTACTGCATCGCTGGAATGAGCTGAATTTTTGGGAAAGTCTGAATGTCCCTTGTCGTTGAAGTATCTGTTAGCGGCAATCCGACCTTGTCCCAGAAAGCTCTGGCGAAGGGGCAGTGCAGGATGATGTGATCCGTGTTCTCTTCATCGGCACCACAAATCTCACAGCACATATTATCAACTACTTTTTTCCTGAACAGGTTGGCTCGACTCTGAATTCTACCTTTTGAAACAAGCCACATGAAGAACTGAATTCTCGGAGGCGCCGAGTTCTTCTAGATGAAGTCGGATGCCGGATCCGCAGCATGATTTGAGCAGCCTATAGATTGATGAGGAGTCTACCTTACCGCGGCCACAGTCAAAGGGTGATTTTCTTGTGTCATTGCCCTGAGTAAGTGTTGTCTGAGCAACAATGCAGCTGATTTGTTGTAGCTCAGATTCGGCTTGGTTGTAGAGTCTCGGCACAAAAGCATCCTCAAGGTTGGACAGCAGTGCCTCTCTGACTGAGTCATCTTTTCGTTTGCAGTGACTGAAAATAGCTGGGAAACTTTCCGCAAGGGCCTCATCCAAATGCCAAACATCATTCCAGAAAGATGTTGCAGAACCATCTTTGATGACGACAGTGGTTAGAGTTTGCAGGACATATGGATAATATTATGCAAGTTTTTTTTTCGAATTACACAGGTACAGACGAAGACGCTCACAACATGCACGCATACTCACCCCTATGAACACATGCACGCAAACCCTACCCCTATGAGCACCTCCGAAAGACTATGCCGACACATCTTGAGATTGACGAAGTCACCACAGACGCCTCGCTGTCGACGGGAACGTCGCCTACCACTGAAAGTATAACGCCGTTAAATCCTGTGGAGAAGAGGAAACATGAACAGAAATTGGATGCCCCATCATGGTTGCTTGTTCAACCAAGCAGGCTATTCATAATAGCTATTTCCTTGCTGAAACAATTGAGGACTGAACTGAGTGATACTACGGCAAATAATCTGATTGTTCAGAATCTTGCATACTCAGTCTGCAACTTGCATATGTTGATTATGCAATCGACCTCAACACATCAGTTTTGGTCTAGCATTAGTTCTGATGGTGGTGCTTTCATTGAGGGTTTTGAATTGCTTGGTTCAACAAAAGTGAAAAATATGTTTCTCCTTCGTACCACATCTTTGTTAGTTTCGTCAATCCTAAAGAAGATGGGAAGAATTGCAATGCAGATGCAGGATACACAGCTCCATTCCATCAGCTAAGTCATTTCCTTGTACTTTTCTCAGGATGGCGGCTTGCAATTCATATGTATGTAATACTTAATTTTTCTGTCCATACGCAGATAAAGATCGTGTTCAATTGCTTCAGTATGATTCCATCAGCTCTTGGCTCTGATGAATCACTAACCTATGCTGATCACCTCTTGGCCCCATTGTATAAAGTTTCTGAAGGATTTGCTGGGAAAGTCGTTAGTGGTATGTGTTAATATTCCTGTCTTGGTATTGTTCATTATTTGTTTTCAGCATATCGGAGGTGCATACATATTCAGTGTAGGCATGCTCAGTGCTTAGGGCTTGCCATCTGTCGTCTGAGCTTATCTGAGTACCGTTTTGCTGTTGTGGTTTCAGATGAATTGAAGCAACTGGCCCAGGGGGTCCAGAACAAGTTACGTGACCTGATTGGTTCCGAGAAATTTGTTGAAGTCTACAAGAGTGTTCGGATGGGCCTGAAACAGAAGCCGGACAGTAGAAAGCAGGCACAGAAGATTGTTGCAGCCGTGGACCCAGAACGGCATGCCAAGCCAAAGCGGCGTATGGCAGCCAAGCACCGGGAACACAAGAGGCGGAAGATAATGGCAATGAAGATTGGCAGGTGGATGAGGTAGTTTGGTATTAGGCTCTGCGGAATATTCGGTGGCAACGCAACGGAATCATCTAATTGTAGAGATTTTGTACTGCTAATTTTTCGTGCTAGAAGGCCGAATGGGATCCGTAATTAGCGGAGTCCGTTTCCTGGCGACCTCGAAGGCGACCAAAGTCCCGACCCCGATCTAGATCACCAACTCCGGTGAACTGGATCAGCATCGCCGGCGACAACTCGGTTACGGCGCCTACGCCCCACCATCGACTCTCAGTCGACGACGGCCAACTGCATATCGACGGTTAGCCATTTCCGGCGCCGTCGACCACATACTTCCCACTAGGGGCGCATGCCGCTTGGAACCCAAGTCGGGACTTGTTTTCTGTGCGCGTTGCTGTCCTGCACACGGCAGACCTGTTGTCTCCTCGCCGATCTGTGCCACGGCCGCGATCGGAGGAGGAAAGCCGGTGAACCCGGATGCGAACGTCGCTGGCCTGCTGCAGAACCTAAACCAGACAGCGGAAGAAGGAGATGTGGTGGCTTTCAGCGACGATGAGGAAGACGGAGAGGTCTCGGTTGTGGAATGGACTCTTGTTGGCAAGGTGCTCTCACCGGCGACGGTACACGCCACCACGATCTTTCGTGCAATGAAGCCGGTGTGTGGTAATCCATATGGCTTAAAGATTAGAACAATCGGAGAGAAGGAAGACAATTTGTTTGTGGCGGAATTCGGCTTCCAACAAGATATGGAAAGGGCGTTGGGGGCCTCTCCATGGATGGTTGGGAAGCATGCCTTGATCCTGCAGCATTACGACGAACATCTCAGGCCGTCGAAAATCAGGTTCGATCGTATGGACATCTGGGTACGGGTTCTAAACCTTCCTTTAGGATGGATGAACCGACACCGAGGTGAGAGAGCCATGGGCCTGATCGGAGAGGTGAAGAAGATGGATGTTGATAAAGACGGAAAGGCGAGTGGCCCTTTCCTTCGTGCACGGGTTGCCATTGAGGTGGCGAAAGCTTTGCGACGGGGAGTCCTTTTGAAAACGAGGAAGGACGGCAACCTGGAATGGTTTGACATACAGTATGAAAAGCTGCCTTTCTACTGTATGTCTTGTGGTGTCATGGGACACTCAGAACTGGAGTGCGAGAAGCCTGCTGCTCGCAATGATTTAGGCAAATTGCCTTATGATTTGAAGCTGAGAGCCCCGGAGACTAAAAAGAAGAAAATTCTGAGCTTTCCGAAAGCAGTAGCGGAGTCCTTTGGCAGTGGCACATCGGTTGGCTCCAAACAGTCGCATGGATCTGTGCCAAAGTCGGACGACAACCAATCTCAGGTCTCAAAGAAAGGTGCGGATCAAGAAGAAGGCGAAGAAGTCATCTCGCCTATGAAGACGACCGTTCCTGAGAAAGGTAGAGGGAGTAAGATGGCGGCTTCAGACATAAACCGTCAGTTATTCCAAGCCCAGGATGGCGAGGGAAACAATAAGGCACGTAAGAGGAAGTCTAAGGTTCCAGAACCCTCTCTTACGCCGGACCTCAACTTGCCGGTCATCGACACGACAGCCCTAGTCCCTTTGGGATTGGTGACGTCGAGATTCCAGCAGCTGGCTAAGGGCGTGGAAGGAGTAGGAGAATCATCTTCTGAGGAACTATCTAAGAAACAGAGACGTTTCTCAAACCAAACAAATGCAGGATCGGCGGCGGCTGCAGAAAGCAGCCCCCGCCTGGCACAATGAAACTGTTGAGTTTGAACTGCTGGGGCTTGGGGCGGCCCGAGACAGTTCAAGAAATCCGTAGCCTCATTCAGATGCATCACCCCTGTTCAGAAACAAGGTTTTTCAGCAATAATGTGGATGGCCTAAGAAGAGATCTCGGCTTTCCTAATGGTGTTGGGGTTGGCAGCTTCGGCCGGGGGTGGGGGGGGGGGGAGGGAGGTTTGGCGCTCCTCTGGTCGCACGATGTTTGTGTGAGGCTGGAATCTTATGGCAAACTTCACATAGATGTGGCGGTGGTGGATCCAACATCTGGTGTTGATCTGTGGCGCTTCACCGGCTTCTATGGTGAGGATCGGCGAGAAAACAGACACCGTAGCTGGGAACTCATGCATTTCTTAAGCACCCAGAGTTCTGCCCTGTGGATTTGCGCGGGAGATTTCAATGAAATTCTAGATGCCCGGGAACAGTTTGGCGGGGTAACAAGACCTGAACGACAGATGGATGATTTCCGAGATGCTGTGAATGAGTGCGGATTCACGGATCTTGGATTCTTTGGGTTGCCCTATACTTGGGAGTTGGGACAACCGACAATAAGGAGATCAGAACATCAAGGTTAGGTTCGACCGTGCGCTTGCTAACCAAGCTTTCACTGACATGTTCAGGGATATCAAGGTGTGGCATGTGCAGACAACCGAATCTGATCATTGTTGTTTGATCATTGAATGTTGCCGGAATAGAAAGGGACGACGGCGACGAAACTTCAGATATGAAAACATGTGGAGCCGAGATCCCTCCTATTTGCGCTTGGTGGAGGACTCTTGGAGAGATGCAGGTGCCGTCCAGGACCTGGGACAATTGCAATCGGTGCTGGGACGGATGCAGTTCTCTTTTCAGGAGTAGGAGAATTCTGTGTTTGGCTCGGTCAAGAAGGACCTTGAGAGACTACGCCGTGAGCTAGAGGATGTGCGGCGACGATCTCTATACGTTGGCCCTTCCCAGCAAGAGAGACGAATTATGACCAGAATTTCCGAGCTGCTGGCCAGGGAGGAAACCATGGAGAAGCAGCGCTCACGAATTTCTTGGCTCAAGGAAGGTGATCGGAACACTAAGCTCTTCCAGGCCAAAGTTAAAGAGAGAACCAAGGCCAATCAAATTGTTGGCCTGCGGTCACCAGCAGGTGTGCTGGTCACAGAACAAGGGGAGCTGGAGAACATGGCTGCTGAGTTCTATAGGGACTTGTTCACGGCACAGGAGGTGTCGTATCCAGATGAGGTCCTATCCCATGTACCGCAGTGTGTTACGGCTGAAACGAATGAATCTTTGGAGTCACCTTTCACAGCTCAGGAAGTTGAGCGTGCTCTTTTTATGATGGGTGCCAACAAGTCACCGGGGCCTGATGGTTTTACAGCAGGTTTCTACCAAGCGCACTAGGGGACTGTTGGCCAAAGTGTTACAAATGCAGTGCTTGATTTCCTAAATGGTGGGCAGCTACCTGAAGGTATCAACCAAACGACTCTTGTGCTAATCCCGAAGGTTAAGCATCCTCAGGATCTAATGAATTTTAGGCCAATATCGCTGTGCAACGTCATTTATAAGATCTGCTCCAAAATTCTTGCTAATAGACTTCGGGTTTTCCTAGATGAGATCATTTCTCCAGAGCAGAGCGCCTTTGTTCCAGGGCGGCTGATCACGGATAATGTGCTTGTTGCTTATGAGTGTACGCATTACCTCAAGAGGAAGAAAGGAAAAACCGGGGAGTGTGCAATTAAATTGGATATGGCGAAAGCATACGACCGGGTGGAATGGAACTATTTGCAGGGGATCATGCTTCGGTTGGGCTTTGCCGATAGCTTTGTGCACACCGTTATGAGATGTGTTACATCAGTCGCCTTCTCAGTATGGGTGAATGGTAATCTTTCAAGGCCTTTTAGACCGTTTAGGGGAATTCGTCAAGGTGACCCGATATCCCCTTATTTATTCTTACTATGCTCAGAAGGACTTTCTTGTCTCCTCAAAGCAGTCGGACCAGTTCATCTGTCGAGAGGAGTTCGGGTGGGCGTCCATGCACCATGGATTTCACACCTTCTGTTCGTGGATGACTGTATTGTTTTTTTCAGAAGCTTCCAGAAGAGGAGCTGAGCGGCTACAAGATATCCTAAACAGCTATAGTAGAGGATCGGGCCAGTTAGTAAACAAAGACAAGTCAGCAGTATTTTTCAGCTCTAATTGTGATAGTGATATCAAGCAAGAGATGAGAACAGTTATGCAGATTGAGAAAGAAGCTTTAGCGGAGAAATACTTGGGCCTTCCAACTGCGTTGGGGCGGTCCTCAAAGGAGACCTTTGAATATATGCCGAACAAACTTAGAGGCCTAGTGGGGGCCTGGAGTGGGCGTGAAGCCAGTTGCGCTGGGAGGGAGGTCTTGCTGAAATCAGTTGCACAGGCAGTACCTACCTACCCGATGAGTTGCTTCCTAGTTCCGAAAGATACCTGTCGAAAAATGAGAACGGTGATTTCGAACTACTGGTGGGGCAGCTCGGC
Organism: Miscanthus lutarioriparius; assembly: GCA_904845875.1. NCBI lineage: Eukaryota > Viridiplantae > Streptophyta > Magnoliopsida > Poales > Poaceae > Miscanthus > Miscanthus lutarioriparius. The sequence continues at coordinate 71,139 of CAJGYO010000830.1, read as the reverse complement.
GGATAGTAGACATATACATTGGCAGCGTTGGGAGCTTTTAACAAGGCCGAAGATGCAGGGGGGAATTGGTTTTCGGGACCTAAAGCTTTTCAATCTGGCAATGTTGGGAAAACAAGGATGGAGATTGCTTGAGAATCTGGAATCATTGTGTGCAAGGGTTCTTAAGGGGAGGTATTATCACGATGCAGACTTCCTGACAGCAACTCGCAAGAGGCACGCAAGTCACACTTGGCATGCAATCATGGCAGGGAGGGATGTCTTGCAGCAAGGACTAGTGCGAAGAATTGGTGATGGCAGTACAACGAATATTTGGAGAGACAGGTGGATACCGAATCATTTTGTTGGACGGCCAATCACTGTGCCGGAAAATCCACAGGTGACTACTGTATCCGATCTGATAACAGCGAGTGGCGCCTGGAATGAGCACCTGATCAAACAAGTGTTCTTCGATGTTGATGCCCATGCCATTCTGAGTACGCCGATTAGAGGCTCTGGAGATGATACTTGGGCCTGGGAACCAGAATGCCATGGCATGTACATGGTTCGGTCGGCGTATCGTAAACTGTACGCTGACCAGAACCAGCAAGTAGATGAAGGACGGGCAACCTCATCTGATGAGAAGACCTGGAAGCGAATATGGAGTATGTGTGTCCCTCCGAAGGTACAGGTATTTTGGTGGCGGATAGTCAATGGCTTCCTACCGACGAAAGGTGTACTGCATAGGAGACACATTGAACCTATTCCAAACTATGAGGTATGTGGTGCAGAAGAAGAATCAATCAAGCATGTGTTGATGGACTGCACTATTGCCAAGAGTTTTTGGTATGAAGTAAAGAAGATGACTGGTGTTAAAATGCCAAAACTGCATCCAGTTACTTGGGCACATGACCTAGTTGATCCGGCTCTGTGTTCTTTGAAGGATGCAGCTACCATCTTATGTGGAATGTGGTCGCTATGGATGACAAGAAACAAGCGGCGACATGGTGAAGCAGTATACCCAGTACAGGTTACGGTGCAATGGGTTAAGGACATGGCTTTCGATCTCTGGCAAATTGCTCATCCACCTAAAATCCAGAGACTGACTCCAACAGTTTGTCAACAATGGAGGAAGCCAGACCCTGGATGGATCAAATGTAATGTGGAAGCATCTTTCCATGACGGTGATCGTACAGGAGCAACAGGAGTGGTTCTCCGTGATCATGATGGACGAGCGTGCGGGGCTTCGGCCAGATGGTATGAGCACTCTCTGAATGCCCTGCACAACTGAAGCAATGGCGTGTCGTGATGGCATGTAGTTTGCATGGGGAAGAGGGGTGCGGAAGCTATTACTGATGGAGACTGACTGTCAGGTTCTGGTGAACCTGTGGGAGAACAGCGCGATGCAAAGATCCGAGATAGATCCTTTTATGCACCAAATGGCGGAACTAAGCCGGAGCTTTGAGTTTTTCAGCTTATGCTTTGTTACTAGAAAATGTAATAGGTTAGCTCATGAGTGTGCTAAATTGGTTTCTCATGGCAATCCGGTGGATGAGTGGCTGTTAGCTCCACCAGGCCTACGAGTTATCATTGATGATGATTGTAACCTTGCTCACGGCTAATATAAAGCTCCGGTTAATCTCAAAAAAGAAGAAGTTCTGGCATAAAACTAAGTTTCTGTTTAATAAGTAGATAGAAAACTTTGTTTTATATACGCTGTGTCACTAACTTTCGACTAGCCGACCTAATTTGGTTGTTGAGTTTTGCCGAATCTAAATCTACCTAATATATATAACTAATATTACAATAGAACAAAAAATTCTACCATTTTCCCCTAACGACTTTTGCTCACCGATTCGGGCTCCACCAGCATGGACGACAGGATCGGACCAAATCGAACACAAATTTCTTACCGTCTGACACATGGACTTCGCAGCGCGAGAGCCCAATCCCGCATGAACAGGAGTTTCAATCCTAAAAGAAAAACTACCAATCTCAAAAGAAAATCAAACACTACGTGAAAAACGGTTTGTAGCAACGGGGTAAATTTTTTGTAGGGACAGCTCGTGATGGAGCCGCCCCTACAGTGACGTGCTAGGGAGCCCAGAGACCAGCCACCCCTACAAATGGAACAGCAGGGGCGGCTGGTGATACGAGCCGCCTCTACAAATGGGTCTGATTTATAGGGGCGGCTCACTCACCGGACGCCCCAGGTATTTCTATTTGTAGGGGCGGCTGATAATACGAGACGCCTCTACAAATGCATAGCTGCCCCTGCTAAGGCCCGTGTGGCTCCTCGAAGCCCATCAATGGCCCAAACAGACCCTAATGGCCAAGCGATGCCAGCCATTGATCTAAGATGGATGGCTAAGATCTGACCGACTGAAAACGAACTCATATAAAATCCGGCCAAACCCTAATGCCCCCACTCTCTTCACTCCCTCTCCTCTCCTCCTTACACCCAGCAGCCACCGGCATCCAGGGAGAGAGAGAGAAACGAAACGCACGGCCATGGCGGCGACCCGAGTGTGCGTGCAACGGACGCGGGCGACGCCGGACCTTAGGTGCAAGGCGCCGGCGGAGGTGGCACGGAGGAGGAGCGGCGGCGGCGGGCGGCAGTGCTGGAGCTACTGCTCGTGGCCGTCCGGCGCTCCGTGGTGGCGTGCAGGGACTACTGGAGTTAGGTGGCAGGAGGAGGAGGACGATGCGACGGCGGCGCTCGGGGAGATGTAGATCGGCGGTGCTCGCGGGGCGGCCGCGCAGCTCTCACTCAAATTTGGCGCAACCCTAAGCCGTCGACGGTGAGAGGTACACCTTCAACCTCTCCTCTTACCAGCCTCTGGCATCGCGGTGACCCCCTCTCTTTGGCTGGAACTAGCAGATCATTCATCCGCACGGGGAGATCCGAGGAGGTTCTGTCGAGATCTGAGGAGCAATAAAAACCTTGCTAATGATTGCCTACTCATTTCACCTTGCTAATGATTTTTAGTATTATAGATTCTGATGCCCAGTGTGCTGTTTTCCTTTCTTTGCAATAGAATATGCCATATTTGGAGATGATAAAATCCACCAACTAGAAAGTGAGTTCTTATTTTTTAATGTACTTGAGATAATCATTTGTGTATGAGATATATGTGATGAGCCTACTGTGTATGAGATGGAATTCAGTTACATAGATGTAACAAACACATAGTAGTATGAATTCAGGTAGATAAAAGTAACAAACACATAGCAGTATGAATATATTTTTTCTGTTTTATCTGCAGCTTGCAAATGGTTCACCAGGTCTGGGATGGCGGTAATATTAGATGGTGTGTCAGGTTGGTACACATTTGATGAGCTGATCTCATGTTGACTACCTTTAGGTCATATATAGAACTCAAGCAGTATCGTTTCTTCTTTCTATGAGCTCAGCCATGTCTTTGAAAAGTTGTTTTCCTAAAGAAGTGTCAGACTGTATATTTTTTGTCCAAATTGGCATAGCAAATCCCTGGAACTATATACAATAGGGAAGTGTGAATTATCAGTATCTTACTCAATGATTTTATTTATTGTGAATGGATAGATATCAGAAAGGTCAGCTCTGTCTCCATGACATATAGTTTGAAGCTTGGGATCTGCTCTGCAAAATTCTCCTTCACCTTCAGGCCACTCATCAGTATTTGTACTGGTATGATCACTTTGTCCCCTTAGAACAAGAACTCTGTGTCTTTTGCAATCCCATTTGTTGCCCATGTATTTTGCCAAATGGAGCACAGGAGAGAAAAAGTTTTGAGAAACAGATTACACACAATGACTATATTGCTGGGGTACCCACCAGTGTGATGAATAAAAGAAAATGAAGTTCACATGTGGATAACTAAAATAGATATCGTCTAGTATTGGTCAAATGGAACTTCAACTGCAGGATTTGTACTTCCCAGTCCTTTCATTTTGTCATTTTGTTTTGCTATTCAACTTATTCACATGCAGCAGGGTGACTAGATCATCTGCAGACGAGAGACTCCATGGTAGAAGTAGAGTTACATTGGAAAACATGAACTATTAGAATCAAGCCACATGTTGAGGTGCTGGTGCTGGTCTCATTTCAAGACTGAATGGTTGTGTAGCATGTTGGTTGTTCATCTTTTGAAGTTTGCCTGTGCATACACTTAGGTTGGTACTAACCTTTGGCTAGTTTTTAGTGATGTGGATGTTGAGAGCTTTAGCTAGTACTAAATGGGTGCTAAATGTTTTGGACATCTTATATGTATTTACGTTGATGCAAACAAGACATCTTTGTATGTAATGGATTTATGTGACTAATCTATCTGTCTATATATCCATGAGTAGTATATATGTTCTGGTCAGATTTGAATTATATATATGTGTGTGTTCTGATCGAATTTGAATTGTAAATTTGGATTTTTTTTTGCGAAAAAATGTAGGCGATTGGTACTGTAGCCGTCTCTACAAATTGATTTTGTAGGGGCGGCTGATGTACAAATCGATTTATAGGGACGGCTGATAACACCAGCCACCTCTACAAATCGATTTGTAGGGGCGGTCTGGGAACCGCTCCTACAAATACATGATTTGTAGAGACGGTTTGGTAGATGTGGCTAGCCAAACCGCCAATACAAACCATCTAAAACCGTCGCTACAAATCTGTTTTGGCGTAGTGAAAGAAATACAAGAAAAGTCAGTGTTCATCGTCCGTGCTTGATCCAAACACAGCATTGGTATTATTATTCAACTTAATTACACATATATTTCACCAGCATCCAGAGATTACTACAACAACAACAACAAAGCATTTAAGTCCCAAACAAGTTAGGATAGGCTAGAGTTGAAACCAGCAGAAGCAATCAAGGTTCAGGAACGTGAATAGATGTTTTCCAAGCACTTCTATCTAAGACTAAGTCTTTGGGTATATTCCATCCTTTCAAGTCTCATTTTATTGCCTCTACCCAAGTCAACTTCGGTCTTCATCTGCCTCTCTTCACATTACTATCACGCTTTAGGATTCCACTACGCACCGGTGCCTCTCGAGGTCTCCGTTGGACATGTCCAAACCATCTCAACCAGTGTTGGACAAGCTTTTCTTCAATTAGTGCTACCCCTAATCTATCACGTATATCATCGTTCTGAACTCGATCCCTTCTTGTATGACCGCAAATCTAACGCAACATACGCATTTTCGCGACATTTATCTGTTAAACATGTCATCTTTTCGTAGGCCAACATTCTGCACCATACAACATAGCAGGTCTAATCGCCGTCCTATAAAACTTGCCTTTTAACTTCTGTGGTACCCTTTTATCACATAGGACATCAAATGCTTGGCGCCACTTCATTCACCCTACTTTAATTCTATGGCTAACATCTTCATCAATATCCCCGTTTCTCTGTAGCATTGATCCTAAATATCGAAAGGTATCCTTCCTAGCACTACTTGACCTTCTAAATTAATATCTTCCTCCTCCCGAGTAGTAGTGTCGAAGTCATATCTCATATACTCAGTTTTAGTTCTACCGAGTCTAAAACCTTTGGACTCCAAAGTCTTCCGCCATAATTCCAGTTTCTGATTCACTCCTGTCCGAGTTTCATCAACTAGCACTACATCGTCCGCGAAAAGCATACACCAAGGAATGTCCCCTTGTATGTCCCTTGTGACCTCATCCATCACTAAGACAAACAGATAAGGACTCAAAGTTGACCTTTGATGTAGTCCTATCCTAATCGGTAAACAAAAATTACTAAAACTTATTTAATTAATCTGGACACGGAACATGAAACGTAGATTACCGAAACTTAGAACATGAAACGTAGATTACCGAAACTTAATTAATCTAGACACGGAACATGAAACGTCCCTAGCAGCAGCAGCAACTACTCCTCGTCGTCGTCGCGCCGGCCTTCTTCATCCGCCGCAGGTGATTCCGGGGCCGGTGTCAGAAGTAGCGGGCTTCCGGCTTCCTGCGGTAGGCCTCCTTGTATCGTCTCTGGCGTCGTCGATGCCGTGCTTGGCGAGGCCTCGGATGTTGGGACCCTGTAGTTCTGCGCCATGTTCGCGCCCACCACCGTGCCAAGCAGGAAAGGGAACAGCCGTCGCACCAGGCAAAACATGCTGCTTTCTTGTTAGCTCTGCTAGTTCCGCTGCTCTCGGCTTTCTTGTTAGCTCTCCTAGTTCTTTTGGGATTGGTAACTCCAGATAATTCTGGTGGCATGATGAGCGCAAATCTTTCTGGGGTTATTGTGAGGCATGGATACATGGTGTTCACACACGTCGCCAGAAGTGCCCGATACATTAGACATGCCGACAGTGGCGGATTCAGGATGGGATCAAGGAGGGGGCTAAGTAATGGACATGTTGATTGATAATGAAGATTTAATGATGATTTTATGTTTGATGCTACAGTAATTTAACGAGGAATTAAGGCTCACGAGGGGGCTAAGTAATGGACATGTTGATTGATAACGAAGATTTAATGATGATTTATGCTTGATGCTACAGTAACTTAACGAGAAATTAAGGCTCACGAGGGGGGCTGCCTGGATCCGGCAATGCATGCTGACGAGGTATCTTGAGATCTAATATATTGATAGGCTCAGATTATGTGTCGTCAATCTGCTTTCACCCCCCTTATATATATAGGGTGGCTGGTCTTCTCTAAAATAAAGGCTCTCGCTGAAAAGCCTATGGCTAAAAATACTGTTCGCTGATTTGTTGTGAAAGAAAAACATTGTTTCTTCGCTGAAACAGTACGGTTCATAACACAAGCTAACAGGGCCAAAGTCTGGACCGAATCTGATATGCAACCGTGCGAGCATGCAAATATTGCACGTTCCTTGGACTTGACCATGTAATAGATCTGTTTTTTTTTCTTTCTTCTGTTAAAAATAGCAACGCCTTTCGTCCAACCTCCGTGGTGCGCGCGCGCCCTTTGCGTTCGTTGCCCCATCCGATCTTTCTTTCTTTAGCAGTTCCGATGCCGTTCGGTCCCGCCTAATAGAATCGGAGATTTTCATGATCCTTCAATCACCGTCCACAAGATAGCCTCTTTCCTTTCATCGATAATCACCTCGTATAACTTGACGAGTCCGCATTCCATGGCGACGGACATGCACGCAGCGCACGTTCGCGTATTCAGGCGGTGTGTCGTCGATGGAGCTGTTCCTGCACAAGTTCTCTCCTGACGTGTAACATCGCAAGTTCGCCGCTGACGACCATGGCATGGCCTTCAGGTCGTCCCTGCTGCAAGTGGCGAACCTGCTGACCACCTGGCGTCACGGGTCACGGCGGGGCGCGGCCACAAATCTTCCATGGTCCTGGGCGGCGCGGCGTCAACCCTCGTGAGCAACGCAGAGGGCGTCTCGGATCCGCCGCTCCGGTACCCTGCCGCGTGGGATGCGAGCGCGCCTCCGGCGACCTGCGCCGAGCGTGGTGAGGGCGGGTCGGTGAAAATGCACCGGTGAAACTGATACAACCGAGCATCGACAGAGTCTGCTACATCCTTCCTGAAAATCTCAAACCGTACTGTACAAAATTACTAACGAGACTTTTAAAGTTTCCTTTCGATGATGGATTTTCATGTGACCTGTGGAGGATTCAGGTCTCTTGGAATACGTAAGTCAAACATTACTATCTTTGAACACTCATTTTAGAAAATCCTTATAGTTTTACACCCCATGAATTATATATTATGAAAATGTTTTTATAGTGAATCTATATATATTTTTTAGAATCGATGATCAAAGATATAAATATTTGACTTAGGACAAATTTAATATGACATGTAAATAAAAACACGTAAGGAGTATTGTTGTAGGGCAATGAAAGTACTGGCTTATCTATTTTTTTGAACGAAAAGGTTTATTTAATCTATGAATGAGGAGTTTTCTAGTTTCAAAATTTAACACTGCAAGTTTGGCTATCGGAAACGTTGTATCATGATTTGCATCTTAAGGCATGGCATTACTCCCTCCATTTCTGAAAAAACATTTTTAACTTCAACCAAATATGTAGAGAATATTAATATTTATGGTACATATTAGTGTCGTTAGATTAACCAATGAATATTTTTTTATAATAATTTTTTTTGAAGATACAAACATTGCTACTATTTTCTATGAACCTAGTTAAATTTAAGAAAGTTTGACTAGCACGAAACCCTATGTTACACTCTTTTTGAGGCCAATGGAGTCAAGTTTTCTTTGACCAAATTTGGCGTCGTTCTACTTTTTCTTTGCTTCTCTTTGTTTTCTGAAGAAAAACAGCATTATATTAATTTAATTGTTTTGTTACAAATTATGGCCTAGATGATTTCTAGAGGCTCCTAACACCAAACTAGTCCATTGAACTAATCGGCTAGCCTAGCTGCCTTATTTCCCAACATGAGAAGACCTGTCTAGTGAGGGAATAACTGTAGTCAGGCATAGTTATCAGGTCACGTATAGTATTACATAAACTATATTTCAATAAAATAGTATTACATAAACTATATTTCAATAAAATAAATTATTCTTTTAAAATAGTTTTTTTTCTTCAATTGGGTTAGGGGGCACGAGGCCCACTGTTTCCAATGCCGCTTGTGAGTTGGGTCTGCCCACCTCCCGCTGCTCCACCGCACAGTTCTACTGAACGAGACTGTCTCCAATAACGTTACCCAGACGCAAAATGAGTCCAATACAGTGTTTTGCGTAGCTAGAAACACGGTCCAACGGAGCACCCAAAAAGATCACCCATTTTGCATAGCACCAGAAACGAAAGGCAAATAAGCGTCTTCCAGGGAGAAGACACAAATCTCTGACGCTCGGTGGATCCCTGGCGAGGCGCGGCCGGCTCGGCGAGGCGAGCCCGGGGCGGGCAGCCGCCGGCGCTTCCAGACGGGTCCACGGCGGGGTACGGGCGGCGGGGCAAGGCAGGGAGCGGGGCAAGGCGGGTCCGCAGCGGGCGCGGCCTGCGCGTCCAGGCGGGACCGCGGCGGGGAGCCACCGGCGCGACCGCGCCGAGGAGCCGCCGACGCTCCGAGCAGGCGGCCGCGCGGCCCAGATCCAGGTGGCATGCTCGCGCTCCATGTTGAGGAGGCTGGGGCGCGCGTAGAGGGAGGAGGATGGGGCGCGCCGGCTGGGGGGAGCGGCGGTCGGCTTGGGGCGGTGCGGAGGCAGAGGAGGAGGCGCGGAAGCGGAGGGGCGGGGAGGAGCGGCGCCGTGGGGTTGTCGCCTGGGGGAGAGAAGAGAGGGATCGAGCGGAGAGAGAGGAGAGGGAGCAGGGGAGGATTTTGCCTAGGCTGTTGGAGAAGATATAGTAGGGGTGCGTGACTCATTTACTGTGTGTGACTTAAATCCTGCAATGGGTATCTGGTTTGGGTCTGCACTGTTGGAGATAGCGCCGCTCTTCCCTCGCCGGCGCTGATGGTGCTGCCGCCTCCACCCGCTGGACCAATAGTGGCAGGTCTAGGATAAAAATAGAAAATTTACCTGTAGCAAACTTTGTACTGCTAATTTATATGACGAAGCAATTATATAGATAAATAAGGGATAATAATGGTCCGTTCGCTTCGCTGAAAAAACAAGCTGAAACACTGTTCCGGCTAATTTGTTGTGAGAGAAAAACACTGTTCCGGCTGAAAAGACAAGCCGAAAAATACGGATTATAAGACAAGCGAACAGGGCCAATATGGCCCAAATAAGGATACACTTATATATAACCATAATGATGTCAATCTCATAAAAGATGTTTCGATTATTCTAAGGATGGATTTTTCAGGTATAAATCATAATTTGTCATAAACATAACTGAAAAATATAACAAAACATTTGGATGATTAGTAACGGTGAATAAACATTATAATTGAAGATTGAACATTTGTGCAGCAGTAGCAGAAGCTATTCCGGCACTTGGACCCGATAACCCAACATCATGCTAAAGTATCTCTTCGAGGCCCCAGCTATAAATCAACACGTTTCCAAGGTATCAGTCGCCTAAATCATGGCTTTCTGTTTTTCTGTTCAGGTGACGCGGTTCTTCTTCTTCTTCAATCCATGTGGCATCAAACCTGTCTATTGGGTTCTAATTCATTCGGATATACGATCCATTACAAGCTAGACCTGGTTACACGCTTCGAACCTGGAAGAATGGTTCGGTTAATTATTAATGGTTCTCGTGCCAACACAAATCAATTTCTGTCTTTGTAGTCTGACTATGAAGCAATTATAATTTGTTAATTGTCTTTGTGTCAACACATATCAAATTTTTGTCCGTATATGTCTTTTTTTAGATAAAGGTCCGTATATGCCTATATAAAAAATAATAATTTGTTAATTGTATTTGTGTGAACACAGTTCCTTTTATTGTCCTTGTCTGACTATAGAAATAATTATAAATTGTTAATTATCTTTGTGCCAGCATAAATTTGATATTTGTCCTTTCTCAACTATATAAACAAATTGTAATTTGTTTGTCTCTGTGTCGATACATATAGATTCTTGTCATTGTTGGACTATACAAAGAATTGTCATTTGTTAATTGATTTTGTGATTGCTTGTTTGTATGTGTTTTCGTGTGTCGGTGAAAGGTAAAGCCCAATTTAATCTGAAAAATGGGTCCATATTTATTCACCGACATCCAACAACCTTGTGAACAAAGACCAATGCAAATAGATTGTAGCCATTGGATGTTAATCTAGGGGCTGCTAGTTGTCGCATAAAAATAAGTTATATTTTAGGCAACTGAAATATCGCATATCCCATAAATCAAAGAATGGTGTATCTCAATGTATCAAACATCCGGTAATCGAAAATGCTGTGGGTAGGGCATCCGTTGGTCCAGACGCTTTGCGTTGGTGGGCCTCGACGACCACAGCATGCAGCACCGAGAACGCACCGCCGTGCCCACACCGCTGCAGCATGCTGAATCACGACAGCGCCGCCACGCCTGCATGCTCCATCGCGACCGCACCACCGCTCGCGTGCTCCACCATGCCTGGCCGGCCGCCATCCACCCTCTCCGCTGCACCGGAGCTCTGCCGCCTGCCTTCGTTGCTCTCTATCGCGCTCACTGAACGTCATGCGGCCTTCTCCACCGGACCTATCCACCGGCGCGGTGAGCTCCGCACCACCGATGTGCTCTACACCAGTGAACTCCACACGCTGATGAGCCTCTATTCCCAAGCATCAAGGAGATGTTGCGCTAAAAAGCGCTTTGTTGCAAACATATGTTTAAGGTGTTTTAGATGTTTCAAAGGTATGTTGCATGTATTTCGTATCGGTGTTGCAAAAGTAGATCGGGATGTTGCAAAAGTAGATCGGGATGTTGCACACGTTGCAATGTCTATGCACGTAGGTTTCAAGTGTATGTTTTATCTATATCAGACGTATATTGCAAGTGTTTTCATCTGGATGTTGCAAAAGTAGATCTGGATGTTGCATATACATGCATGTTGCAAGTGTATGTTTCAAGTGTTTCAGGTGTTTCATACGTTTGTTGCAAGTGTTTTCATCTAGATGTTGCATATGTTTTCAATGGTTTTCAAGTGTTTTTACAAGTGTTGCAGTGTATGTTGGAACGGTTGCATCTGGATGTTTCAAAATTAGATCGGGTGTTGCACATGAAATGCGCGTGGGAAGCGATTGCCGGCACAGGCGACGTCCGGGGACGAGTAGGTATGTAAATGCATATTATTTAATGAGTTTTTTCTCCCAGCACCATGAAAGGTCCTAATGGCTAGAGGGGGGGTGAATAGCCTATTGAAAATTTCTACAACAACACTTAATAAACCGGTTAGACAATTTTGAGGCAAAGCAAGTGTTGTGCTAGCCTACTAAAATGCAAGCCACCTACCACAATTCTAGTTTATATAGTTTCTATCCACACAATAGCTATGTTACTACACTAAGTTAGTGTGCTCTCAAAGGCTAACTAAAGAGCCACACTAACCAAACTAACAAGCTCTCACAACTAGCTACACTAAAGAGCTTGACGACTAGTTTGCGGTAATGTAAAGAGAGTGAGCAATTTATTTATACCGCCGTGCCGAGGAGTGAACCAATCAATCACAAGAATGAATACCAATAAAGACCAATCATCTCGGAATCAAATGATGAACACAATGATTTTTTACCGAGGTTCACTTGCTTGCCGGCAAGCTAGTCCTCGTTGTGGCGATTCACTCACTTGGAGGTTCACGTGCTAATTGGCATCACACGCCAAACCCTCAATAGGGTGCCGCACAACCAACACAAGATGAGGATCACACAAGCCATGAGCAATTCACTAGAGTACCTTTTGGCTCTCCGTCGGGGAAAGGTCAAGAACCCCTCACAACCACCATGATCGGAGCCGGAGACAATCACCAACCTCCGCTCGACGATCCTCGTTGCTCCAAGCCGTCTAGGTGGCGGCAACCACCAAGAGTAACAAGCGAATCCCATAGTAAAACACGAACACCAAGTGCCTCTAGATGCAAACACTCAAGCAATGCACTTGGATTCACTCCCAATCTCACAAAGATATTGAATCTATAATGGAGATGAGTGGGAGGGCTTTGGCTAAGCTCACAAGGTTCCTATGTCAATACAAATGGCCAAGAGAGTGAGCTTGAGCCGGCCATGGGGCTTAAATAGAGAGCCCCCACGAATAGAGTCGTTGGGCTCCTCACTGCACTGAACACGGGGCGACCGGACGCGCAGGTCAGATCGACCGGACGCTGGACCCCAGCGTTCGGTCGCGCGATGTGTGCCACGTGTCCCCTGCTTCAAACGCTGATCGCCCGATCTCAACGGTCATCAGTACATTTAAGTTGTGACCGGACGCGCTGCTTGAACGTGACCGGATAGCGTCCAGTCGTTTCCAGTAAGCATCCAGAAGCGAGAAATCACGACCGGACGTGTCCGGTCAAGCCCGACCGGACTCACCCAACGTTCGGTCACTCAACGCCATCATACGTCATACTGACCGGACTCAGGCCCTGAGCATCCCGTCATTTTCGCGCCAGCATCCGTTCATGAGATCGAAACCACACGCTCCCTGCTACCACTGACCGAACGCTCTGGTCCTACCGAGACCAGCGTCCGGTCACTTACAGTGACCTCCGTCTTTTCTGTATAGAGCGCCGGTGACACCGTCGGACTATCCGCACTCTACGGACGGACACTCCGCCGGTGAAGTTTCTTACCCTTGCTCAAATGTGCCAACCACCAAGTGTATCACCTTGTGCACATGTGTTAGCATATTTTCACAAACATTTTTAAGGGTGTTAGCACTCCACTAGATCCTAAATGCATATGCAATGAGTTAGAGCATCTAGTGGCACTTTGATAACCGTATTTTGATACGAGTTTCACCCCTCTTAATAGTACGGCTATGGATCCTAAATGTGATCACACTTACTAAGTGTCTCGATCATCAAAATAAAATGGCTCCTACCATTTATACCTTTACCTTGAGCCTTTTGTTTTTCTCTTTCTTCTTTTCAAGTCCAAGCACTTGATCATCACCATGGCATCGCCATCATCATGTCATGATCTTCATTTGCTTCACCACTTGGAATGTGCTACCTATCTCATGATCACTTGATAAACTAGGTTAGCACTTAGGATTTCATCAATTCATTAAAACCAAACTAGAGCTTTCACACCATTATAAAAAGATCACAATTCCTCTTGTCCACTGCCATCCAGCGAAACTCTTTCCGCTAAGGGAAAACTCTTATTTAATCCTTATTATGCATGCAACCATGCATTTTTTTCCTTTTGAGGACATGGAGTTATAGAATTAGGAAGAGTGCAAGTTCATACATTTCTTTGTGAAAGTTTGTCAATTAATCTCACATGACCATTTAGTAAACCCTAAACCCTAAACCATTTATTACTAATAGTACATACTGTCCCACTTCTAGGTGGTAACCTTTTTCATAAAAAAAAGCTTATTTGTTTTTTTTAAGGCAAAAACTGTGGGGATCCCCACAACACTTCATTTTATAGATTTTATAATGTTACAAAGGAGATACTTACAAAAGCCTTAACTTACAAAAAAGCTTATTTGTTGATGGGCTTTGATGTAATATAAGTTTATGGGCACACATGCTGACTGATGTGTAAATGAAAGAAGAAACTAAAGAAGTTATATAACCAATAATGCAATGTGAGTGTTACTAAATTGTACATGCATAAATGAAACCTCAAGAAGTTATGTTTAGAGGCTCCTTAAAGTTATTTGTCAAATGTATTGAGAACTTTTGGACACTTAATATTCTATAGTTGCATAAATATTCAATAATAGCCTCATCTTTAGAACACTTAATGTAGAGGGGCATATTAGTATTTCATTAGTTATGTAGGATTTTTCTATCTTAGGAGGGGCATTGCCACTTAGCGGCCCTCTATTGCTAGTACAATTGATCCAAAGGGCCCCTTAGTGTCATTACAAGTTCCTCTATGTGGATGCATATTATTTAATACTTATTTTGGATGCAACCATGCTATATTTTTTTTCCTTTTGAAGACATGTAATTATAAAATTAGAAAGAGTGCAAGCTCATAAGTTTAGTGAAAAATCTAGTTAACACATCTACATCTCTGTTTCTACCCAAAAAATGCTTATTTGTTAATGTGTTTGGAACCTTTCATTGACCTTCATCATATAAGTTTATAGGCACATACATTTTCTTCCCTCCCTCCCTTTATCTTCTCCAATAAAGGCTCCATAAAGGCTCCTAGAAAGTTGGCTTCTCCAATCACTGTGCCTCCCTTTATCTTCTCTACTAAAGTCTGCTAGCAAGATGGCTTCTCTAATAACTATATGAAGGAAGAGAAGCCGTCCTAATTTGCAAAAATACTAACACATATGTGTGCAAAATCTATCTATATAACCAATAATGGAGTAGACTTCATTGCAAATGTGTTAGAACTTTGGATGCTTAATGTTCCATATTGCATAAATACTCAATAATGCCTCATCCCATAAATGAAAGATTGACTCTATTGGTTATTTGCTCTTATAATTGGTTAAACAACACGTTATTCGATCTTATAATCTCCTACAAATGCAGTTATTTGCTCTAAGATATTTGCTCTAACACTTATTTGTGTATAACTAATATGCAATGCAAGTTGAAATCTAAACAACACTTCATATTTTGCTCAAGATATTTGCTCCAACACTAAGTTATTTGTTGGACAAGTTATTTGTTGCTCTTTTGATGGATGTGCCTATAAATATAAACAATGCATAGACTTCATATAAACAATGTTATTTGCTTATAATCTATGCAATTCAAGATGTGTCATAAACAAAGTTATTTGCTTATAAACTATGCCTTGCATTGCCTTCCATACACTCATAAATAAAGTTATTTGCTAAGTTATTTGCTCTTATAATATATGCAATTCTTGCATACACTTGCATCTATGCAAAGACACTTTGCATTACCTTTTGCTCTTATAATCTATGCAAACTTGCATATAAACAAGTTATTTGTGTTTGCCTCCATCTCAAGGCACGCATATTAACAAAGTTATTTGCTTATAATCTATGCAATTCAAGTTCAGTTGAGGAGGATGTGCCTCAATCTGAAGAGACTTGTCTCGCATAGACTCATATAAACAAAGTTATTTGCTTATTTCCTCTTATAATCTATGAAATTCTTGCATACACTTGCACTTTGCATAGACTTCCATATAAACAAAGTTATTTGCTTATAATCTATGCAATTCAATTCAGTTGAGGATGTGCCTCAATCTGAAAGACTTGCCTTGCATAGACTCAATAAGACTTGCATATAAACAAAGTTAACTTGCCTTGCATAGACTCATATAAAAAGTTATTAGCTTATTTCCTCTTATAATCTATTCAATTCTTGCATACACTTGCATATAAACAAGTTATTTGCATCTCAACACACTTACACTTTGCATAGACTTTCATATAAACAAAGTTATTTGCTTATAATCTATGCAATTCAAGTTGAATTGAGGATGTGCTTGCATAGACTCATATATTGCCTTGCATAGACTCATATAAACAAAGTTATTTGCATGTTTCCTCTTATAATTATTTGTGTTTGCCTCCATCTCAAGACACCCATATAAACAAAGTTATTCCTTGCCTTGCATAGACTCGTATAAACAAAGTTATTTGCTTGTTTCCTCTTATAATCTATGCAATTCTTGCATATATAAACAAGTTATTTGCTTATAATCTATGCAATTGAGTTCAATTCATGTTGCCTCCATATCAACACACTTTCCATAGGCTTCCATATAAACAAAGTTATTTGCTTATAATCTGTGCAATTCGAGTTCAATTTAGTTGAGGATGTGCCTCAATCTGAAAGACTTGCCTTGCATAGACTCAATAAACAAGACAACATGCATATAAACAAAGTTTAATTGCCTTGCATAGACTCATATAAACAAAGTTATTTGCTATGCAAACTTGCATATAAACAAGTTATTTGCGTTTGCCTCCATCTCAAGACATCCATATAAGCAAACTTAGTTGCTTATAATCTATGGAGGATGTGCCTCAATGTGAAGAGAATATAAACAAAGTTATTTGCTTATTTCCTCTTATAATCTGTGCAATTCTTGCATACACTTGCATATAAACAAGTTATTTGCTTATAATTTACACACTTTGCAAACAAAGTTATTTGCTTATAAAACATTATTTGCTTGCTCTTATAATCTATGTTGGATCTATAATCACTTATTCTTGCATAAGACTTAAACTACAAGTTATTTATTTGCTTTTATAATCTATGCCAACTTATAAACATTTGATCTATAAGTTATTTATCTATATAAACTATATTGCTAATATGCAAATGAAATGTAAGTTCAAGTTATTTGCTCTTTTTCCCAGGGTAAAAGGGGTCTTAGGATCACACCTACCACTGGTAGAGAACAGAGCTTTACTCCCGGTGGGGAACCCCCTCTAGTCCCGGTTCCCCACCCGGAAGCAAGCATCCGGGACTAAAGAGGGGTCCTTTAGTCCCGGGTCAGGAACCGGGACTAAAGGGGTCCTTTAGTCCCGGTGGGTAACACCAACCGGGACTAAAGGTGCCTCCTGACATGCCACGATGGCTGGCACCCTTTAGTCCCGGTTGGTAATACGAACCGGGACTAAAGGTTTTTTTTTCTTTTTTCTTTTCTTTTCATTTTTTGTTTTCTTTTCAAAATAGGTTTTCGAAGTCGTATTGTACGCTACTAATTATACATTTATATGTGCATATAGTATGTTTCGATTCAAGCACAACGAACGTATTAAATCACACAATTCAAGCATAGAAATATATATATATATATGTGCATGCATGCATCATATATATATTTACATGCATGCATGCATATGTGTATTTTACATTATATTATTTCATGTGCATATATTACAAAAGATTGCATTACAGTTGTTGTGATATAACAAGTTTCCTCTCATCCTCTAGCTTGGCTTCTATGGCAGTGTTGGGTCGAAGTAGAACTCGCCCTTGGAATCGATGACCTGGTCATTAAAAAATCAGGCTATAGACTCTTGAATTGCTTTGATTTTGTCTTGCCGTATGACCTTTTCCTCCAACCATCGAGCCTACAGGTTTGAATTAAAGGAAAATAAATTAATATATGTACATACATATATATATATAAAGACATAGTAACACAATCAATAATAATAATTAAATGAATATATAGTGTATTTTTAACGTACTTTGAGTCTCTCTGTAGGAGTTCTTTGGGAGACCACCTTGATAAACTTGCAAACATAGTAACCACAGTAGTTGTTCCCCTGTTCCTGCCTCAGACACCATTTTACGAGAAAAAGATTTGTCATCCAATCTGGTGATCCGGTGAAAGCTATATGTTTAATTAATAAAGATGATGCGATTTAGGGGACTTACTTTTAAAGGGATTACATTCAGTGGCGCTTTGCATTCTCCCATGTGTTGCTTCTCAATAAAGGTTTTCCAAACACTGCCCAATAAAAAAATTGCCACGTCATCAGATATAGTTAATCATCATGTTTATGTGTATATATAGTTGCTAGAGATACCGAAATTACCTCTGGATAATATCTATCATATCTTGGTAGTCTTGTTGTGGTTTTCTCATCGAGTCATAGATTATCAAGTGACTTTTCACCGATCGATGTCCATCAATATCCAAAGGATTGATGCATGTGTTTATAGGATATAACGCATAACACTCATTAATTAACTAGAATCAACATATGAGCCATTAAGGATGATCGACATTATTAACACTCACTTGAAGTTGTAGGAAAGAGTATATCCTTCTTGTGGCGCTGGTTCACTAAGAAGTTCATGAGGTTACTCTCACTCGGACTTCCAATTAGGCTTTGGAGTAATGGGTCTTTGAATATTATATGGGGATTAACAAAACCAATTTCATTGCGAATTTTCTTTCTCGAGCTTTGTCATTGTAAATCTGCATATATATAGTACTTGTTAGGATAATTTATATGCATATACACACATATGATGAGTTTAATAATAGATCGAAAGAATTATTACTTACGAGCAATAGCAAATTAATGATAACTTTGTCCGAGAGGTCGTGGCATAGTTGATGAAATTTCGCAAAGTCAACATACATAACATCATCGCCACGGAACCAATGTTCGTCTCTAATTCGACACCAACGCAGAAGTCTCCATCGGTAGACGCTTTGCATGTACCACTTGTTTAGCGGTGTACATTTGCGTCCCCGCATCACATAAGGCTTGAGGGTTGTATAGAATCGCCTAGTACAAATTTTTTCTTCCAAATATCAACCTCCGCCGCCTCTCAATGTTTCCATCACCAAACATCTGGTAAAGGTCGAGACCAGTCTCTTCA
This sequence comes from Miscanthus lutarioriparius, assembly GCA_904845875.1. NCBI lineage: Eukaryota > Viridiplantae > Streptophyta > Magnoliopsida > Poales > Poaceae > Miscanthus > Miscanthus lutarioriparius. The sequence continues at coordinate 52,330 of CAJGYO010000830.1, read as the reverse complement.
ATAAATTCACCAAGGTGATCCAAATCGACATCCGGAGGTATGTTTGCCTGACGCATTAATCCTAAATTCAAACCATATTCATTACCAACAACTAGCGGGGGGCCGATTGGTGCGATTGTTGTCCGAGTTGTGCAACTCCTTTCCCCGCCCGCTTTTTTTTCTCTCGTGCCACCAATTGACTTGGTGAGAGTGCGGTCATAGTCCGTTAACGCTGATTTGGACGGCTTTTAGATTCCCGCTGTTGTTGGTAAGAAGCCACCTTTTTCTTAGAATATCTGAGCTACGAAGAAGTACGGTTTCTCCCAAGTTTCTCCTTGCTTCTTGATCCTTTTAAGTTTGTCATAAAATCTGGACATATCTTTTTTATATGCATCGCCATTTCTTCCTTCTCTTGAGATATTATTTTGGGAATAGCCCTTGGTTTCACGGTGGCTTTCTTTGCTTGCGTGGGACTGTTCTTCTTCATTTGCGGGGCTGGCCTCTTGCTAGTACTTGGCTTCTTGGTAGGCGGGGGCAGGGGAGGCATTGGAGACCTCCTTGGAGGTGGTGGCAGCGGCGTTGGAGACCTCCTTGGAGGTGGCGGCTGCGGCGTTGGAGACCTCCTTGGAGATGGTGTGGATGCAGCCTCGCCTTCCAACATATTGTCATCGTACAGAGCACTATGATGATCTGGTGATTGAACAATTGGATTTAGGTTGGGGGAGGATCTGCTACAAAAAAAGGAATGACATATTATTATGAGCAGATTGTTAATTATTTAAGCCAATATAAATTAATGATGTAGTGTTTTCATCCGCACCTATGGTGAGGTAGTTCAGGAGGAGGTGGAGGCGACATCCTAGGAATGATGATGTAGCGCTTGCGCCATAGAATGAATGTCTTCTCTGCTTCTCCTAGAGTCTTCTCGTCATCACCTCCAGGAATGTCAAGAGGCAAATCACTAAAACCTTTTTCAGCTTTATCTACCGAGATGGTAGCATATCCTTCTTGGATTATATTCCCATGAATCCTTGGTGTCTTGGTTCGGTCGATAGGATTAACAAGACCGATAGCCACCTTGATTGTGGAATTCCCCTTCGGAATGTGTAGCTCACACGATGTACAAGGTTCAGTGACGTCATCCATAGGGAAGCGCAGTCCTATGTCCCCTTGATTTTGTATCTCCGTGGAAGCGCAACTGCTTTTCAACTGAACAGATTGGCTAATGTTGATTCCTGGCTCTGACGCCTGCTTGCTTGCACTCATTACTATTTGCACTTGCCTTCTGATTTCCTCCTACATTCTCGCTTCAAGGTTTTTTCTCGCTCCTGTGCTTCACGTACCGCTTCCTCCAACCTCTGGAGCCGTTGTGCCTCTTCTTCCTTCTTTCTCTGGCGGCTTCTGTAGGAAGGTCTGTCCTGAGGGAATCCATGCTCCCACAAGACACTTCCTTTGCCTCTAGTTTGGCCACCGTGTTCAATAGTCCCGATGGCGTATGTCAGTTCATCCTTCTCTCTGTTGGGCCTGAACGCACCACTAGCAGTAGCTCTCTGAGCATAAAACAATCTTTTTGCTGCTTCTTGCAGTCTTGCGCCATAAATGCACTTCCCCTGCCTCTCCGGTCCAGTGTTCCCCATGAGCGAAAAACCAATTCTTTGCACGCCTCCCCCACTCGAGTGATTCTGTGTGATACCCTTAGCAAGAAGGTCTCGCTTCCATTTTGTTCCACTTCTTAATGGCGGTCGGGTAGCCACCGATCCCAAGTTATGGTGGTATGTCTTCTGTTGGGCATTACGTTGGTTCTTTATCACCCGACTCACACCCTCTTCCGATGTCTTGTACTTTGTACAAATTCATCCCAATAGGGCCTCTCGCTTTGAGATCGGGCTTGGGGCGGTTGAAATCTGGTGCTATGTTCTTCTTGACATACGTCGTGTATAGGTGTTTCTTCCAAGTCTCGAAACCGAGTGGCCATCTTCTTCATTGCCCAATCCCTAACTCGCTCCTTCAATTCATCACCATCTATTATATCATCATAACCATCTGCTTGGAGCGTGAAATGTACCAAGACATCTTTCCAAATTAACGCCTTGTCACGATCGAGAGACAAAACTGATATGAGGAGCATTGGTCTTCTTCTTCCATTCGCGGGTACTTGATCGGGAGCCGGTCCCGTACAAGGTAAACCACACAGTGGTGCACGAATTTCGTTTTATTTGGCCCCCAGTTCGCTTTGATCCACATTGAACTCCGAGATAATGAAGCGGCCCTCCAATGGCTTTTTGGGACCTCGAACATTTTTACTCTTCGTTGTAGTTGTTGATGTCGATCCAGAGGGCTACAAAACATAAACATTATTTTTAATGTCATGAGCACACATAAGACATATGATAATATATATAGCTAATAATAAAAATATATACTTGGCCAATATGTTGTTGCTCATTTTATTCAAGAGCTAAGCATCGACTCACCATCCGCATCCTCTTGCACGTTATTTTTAGCACCATCATCGCCGCAACTTGAGTGCCGGTGTTGATCAAATTCATCATCAACTCCTCCTCATCCATGTTTCTCGGGTCGGCCATCTATCTTCAAAAACAAAACCAATATATAGTACGTCAAATCTTTGCTTACATGCGTAAAATCTACGAACAATATGCATTATTAAATCTTGCCCTCGGTCACGGGACGCAATTCGCCACACTAGGGCGAATCTGCGTCTTGATACTAAAGGCGCTTAATTAGGGCTATACATAACGGCCGAGGGTGAATGCGTCGGTGACTAGGGCGAACCACGCCGGTGACATCAACAACGCGGTTCGCCCTAGTCACCGACGCAATTCGCCCTAGTGTGATTGTTTAGCGTTAACGATAACGATAATACGAATGTTGATCGACTAGGCCGCGAGAGAGGGCGGTGTGACGAGAGTGGCGGTGCTCCGCTCCATCGTATATATGTTTGTACACATGGGTGAGCGAGGGCGGCGGTGCTCCACCGTATAAACCCTAAACCCTAGGGCGAACGAGGGCGGCGGTGCTCCGCCGTATAAACCCTACACCCTAGGGCGAACGAGGGCGGCGGTGCTCCACCGTATAAACCCTAACGAGGGCGGCGGTGCTCCGCCGTATAAACCCTAAACGTCGTGGAGCTAGCCGAGGAGTGAACTTCTTCATAGCGACCGAGCCGCAAATCGTGGACGACTGCCTCGGCATCGTGCAGCTTCTTAGCGACGGCACTGCGACGCTCCCGCCCGGCACTCAAGCTCCCTCTCTAGGGCGAGGTGCCATCCAACCTGCCCGTCCAAAGGAAGGACGTCGTCTACAACGCCGCGACGCGCTTTCCGCTCTCCGCATGTATAGGCCCACCGACGACAACACGATGACGGCCAATAATAAGCTGCCGGTGCTCGTCTACTTCCACGGCGGTGGCTTCTACCTGTGCAGCTTCAAGCTACCCATGCCACTTCCATGACGGCGCGCTCAGGCTCGCCACGGAGCTCCCGGCGCTCGTGCTCTCCGCCGACTACCGCCTGGCGCCCGAGCAAGGCCCTCCCGCGACGCACCGCGACGCCGAGGCCGTCTCTGTCGTGGCTCGCGCCCGGTGCCGAGGCCGACTCGCGATGGGCTGGCCGGCCGACGACTCGGCCGACCTGGGCAGGGTGTTCGTCTGCGGCGACTCGGCCGGCGGCAACATCGCGCACCACGTCGCCGTCCGGTACAGCGCTTTACATTTCAGGAGCACAAGGATTTCACGACCAATCTCAACTAAAACAGACAGATCCCCCGATTGTGCAACATCTTTGGGCTTCTTCACCGGATCACAAATTTCATTAGCCGCCAGATCTCACACAGTGCAAAGATATTTTGCACGAGTTCAACATACTCTTCCTCCCAGTAGAAGCCTGAACATCGTACACTGCCATCCCACTGAAATTAAAACAAAAAATTAGAACTTTAATCATAACCATCATGAAAATAGGTATAAACTAACCATAATCATTAAATATGATAAAATAACTCACATTGCGATCCGAACACTTGTAGAAGATACGATCTTTGTTGGGACCCTCCTTCTTCACTCGGTACTCCATCACAATCTTCGTCTCATCACGACACTTGCCGCATGGAATGAGAGGGAGGCCCGACTAAGTCGCTTTGGAAACCCATGAGAGGCCGAGGACCCGGAAGCAGTTGCCATCTACTCTCTATACTCATTTTTAATACACTATAAATTTCACATTTTATAAACAAATAAAATTAAGAAACTATAAAATTATCTATATCTCTAAACAATGATATTTTTAATGGTCATTGTGTTCTCGTCTTTTACTGCGGCAGGAAGGGAAAACGGTCTTCCACGACCGTTGTCGCTCTCCCTCGTAGAATCAAAGCTCCTCCTTGATGTCCATTACCGCTCGGCAGGAACATGCTCGCCGAGCTAAACACGGTCCGCAAGTTCAACTAGTACGGATTTTCTATAATTTTCTAACTATTTTCTAAGTTTTTTATTTCATAAAAAGTTAAAATAAAATGTTTAGTCGCGGAGTCCATAGAAATGACCATATTTTGACCTAGCAACGCATTGTCAATTGTCATTACGTTGCATTGCACCCTGGACCGGACTCCGGACAATAAAATACTATGGTCGATCGATGCCGTTTTTGTCGTGACAACAGATCGCGACGCGCCGACGGACCCTGCTCAACCACCAAATCACAGTTCGGCTGTTCGGGTATCGTCAAAAGAGAACGGATTTGCTTCCTATTGCACGGCCTTGCATTGCATCTGTCATACCAGTCGGAAGCACTAGTCCCTATACTCATTTTTAATACACTATAAATTTCTTATTTTATAAACAAATAAAATTAAAAAACTCTAAAATTCTCTATATCTCTAAACATTGAAATGTGCTATGCATGCTACAAATGAACGGTGAATACTAGTTTTTAATAGCTACTTTAACCTTCCTTCATGTAAATATGCAAGCTCGAAGTTTAAAGGTTTCCAGAGCGTTTAACACTACTCTACTTGCCGTGGCCATGGTCATTGTGTTCTCGTCTTTTACTGCGGCAGGTAAATAATCCATATGATATTTCCGTAAATTAACAGAAGAATGAGAGTGTACACACATAACAATCGATTATCGTTTATATTTATATATATACTACGTTTGGGTACTGTGATTGACAGACTACCGCAACGATATCGGGACATGTGAATAAATAACCATCCGTACTAGTTAACCTTGCTTACGTGATCATCTCGGCGAGCATTTCTCCACCGGACGACACCGTACTTGGCCACGGAAGAGCTCCGATTCTACGAGGAAGGGAACACGGTCTTCCACGACCGTTGTCGCTCTCCCTCGTAGAATCAAAGCTCCTCCTTGACGTCCGTTACCGCTCGACAGAGAACATGCTCGTCGAGATGAACACGGTCCGCAAGTTCAACTAGCTACTTTAACCTTCTTCCATATAAATATGCAAGCTTAAAGTGATTTTGAGCTCAAATTGCTTACAAATGAAAAAAACCACAATAAAGAACCATATATATATAGTGAACAAAATGAAATAAGACAATGATGAAAAATGAGAGTGAGATTGGTAACCTTTACAACTGAAGAATCGACGGAGAAATCGACGGAGGAATCGAATAATGGATGGAGGAAGCATGGATGGAGGAAGCAAGAACACTAGTGCAGTGTGCTTCAAAATGTGCTGAGCTCGGGCTTGGGGAGGAAGGAGACGGCCGGGATATAAAGGGGAGACCTTTAGTCCCGGTTGGTGGTTCCAACCGGGACTAAAGGTAACTTTCCAATCCCGGGCGCAGCCACGGCCCGAGAGTAGACCTTTACTCCCGGTTGGAGCCACCAACCGGGAGTAAAAGTCTACCTTTAGTCCCGGTTGGTGGCTCCAACCGGGACTAAAGGTCCCTGCCACCTCTGTCTGGCGCAGTAGCCGTTGAGCAGGGACCTTTAGTTCCAGTTGGAGCCACCAACCGGGACTAAATGTATCTCTAGTCCCGGACGCAAAAAATTCCGGAACTAGAGTCCATTTTGACCGAAGATCAAAGGTCTGTTCTCTGTTAGTGTACTCCACCCTGTATATTGCTAATATGCAAATGAAATGTAAGTTCAAGTTATTTGCTCTTTGAAGTTATTTGCTTCTTTTTTCCCGGGGTAAACGGGGTCTTTATTAACTAGACTCCTCACGATCACACCTACTCCACCCTGCTCAGTTAGTTTTGGCGGCTCCCATCATGGTTGCATTAATAGGCTTGGCTTTCTCTTTGTTGTTCGCCTGGTGAGCTTTGTGATCCACCTGATATCTCTAATTTTGTGCTCCCAGAAATTGTGTGTTAAGTTATTATGGGCCCTCCAAGCTTGCCAAAATGTTAGATCCTCGCCTTCAACAAGAGGAAGGAGTTATGTTTATTTTTCTTTGTTGGTAGGATATCTCTGCTCCAAACAAACATAACAAGCAACCCTTCCATATAGAAGGATCTACTCATTGACCGAAAATCGCACCAATTGCCCTGTGAGTTGAGCAAATTGGCTACCCAATGTAATCTGCATGGCCCCCTCGGCTTAAGTAGTACTCCCTCCATCCCAAATTGTAAGTCATTCCAAGAATCTTGGAGAGTCAAAGCTTCTCAAGTTTGACCAAAATTATAAAAAAAATTACAAAGATTTATGACATCAAATAGGTATACTATAAAAATATAATTAACAAAGAATCTATTAGTACTTAGTTGATATCATAAATGTTATTATCTTATTATATAAACTTGGTCAAACTTGAGATGCTTTGACTCTCCAAAATTCTTGGAATGACTTACAATTTGGGATGGAGGGAGTAGCACATAAGGGTGTGTTGGATGGGGGGTGGTGCGGTGCCCTGCAGGTGGGGTCGCGGTGGGGCAGCGCGGTGCCGGTGTGGGGCGCCGATGGGGCGGGGCAGCGTGCCGGTGCGGGGTGTGGGGCGCGCCGGTGCTGGTGGCCGGGCATGGTGGTGCGGTGCGGGTCACCCCGAGGTGAAAGAAGAGAGGGAAGACGTCGACAGATGGGTCTGCAACTAACTGGGCTCCATCCCTCGTACCTAACAAAAAAAAACTAGGACAACTCCAACCCTCAAACTAAACACAAAACACAAGATGAGTTCATCTCATCAAAAAAAAAACTGGATCCAATCCACTTGGTCATTATCGGAGTTGCCTAAAGCCTCATTAAAAATTCTCATATCCCCCGCCTTAGATCAGCTGGTCCCTTCTCCGCACCCCACCAGAAATCAGAAATCAAGAAGACACTTAAACGCGGTTGACACATTTGGTCAATCTCTTCTTTAGGGCAGTCCCAACCCTTGAAATGATCTGTGGTTTCCATCGACTGGAAACTAGCTATCGAAACCTTACCGCCCAACACATCGTTTCCTACTGCGGGGCCCTCGGTAATATCCCCACCAATCACGTTCTTTCCCTTTCTGCTATCTCCCTTTTTTCTATTCCTGCCGAGATCCACGACGACGGCATTAGCGATGGGCAAGCAGCCAAGCGCACAGGCAGGCACGCGGCCGTGTTGACGTGCAGGCGGGCGAGCAGCCACCGGCGCACGAGAGAGCAACGCGTAGCAGCCACAGGCGCGCTGGCGAGCTGTTGGACGGCTCGGGCGAGTGCGGCCATCGGCGCGCGGGCGAGCAACCGCGGCGCCGTGGGCGAGCGGGACCGCAGCGGTGCGGCCGCAGGCGCGTAGGCAAACGGTCGAGATGCCTCGACGACCCGGACGAGCGTGGCCGTCGGTGCGCGAGCGAGCAGCCGCGGCGGCATGGGCGAGCGGGACCGAGGCGGCCCAAGCGAACGCGGCAGTCGTCGCTGGCGAGCCCTCTCTCGTCCATCTTATTCCTCGCCAGATAGAAACCACCGTTCGTCCCAACGCGGAAATGCTCGTTTCTCTGGGCGTTGGTGTACGAGCCGAAATCGTTTCTCAGGGGAGAAAAGACGTCTCGCTCTTTTCATCTCTCTCCTCGTTAACTATGCTGTCACATCAGCATTTTTGCTTAACGCGTGTTTAGTTTCTAAAATTTTACAAATTTTTTTAAGATTTTCTGTCACATCGAATTTTTGGACGCATGCATAAAGCATTAAATATAAATAAAAAATAAAACTAATTACACAGTTTAGACGAAATTCATAAGACGAATCTTTTAAGCCTAATTAGACTATGATTGGACACTAATTATCAAATAACAACGAAAATGCTACAATATCATTTCTCAAAAAATTTCGTCAACTAAACGAGACCTTAGTTGGTAGGGAATTCAATGTCATGGAAACTACTCGTAGTTTCAGGTTGGGACTGCCCTTATGGGTTGGAAGCGCTCTCCTTTCATCCTTCTTGCTGGCATGGGTAGGCCCAAATACTAGCACGACCTCTCGACTCATCACCTTTAAACATTATCCAACATTTGGCGTAGACCAAAGGGCGCTAACAAAACGCCGTAGACGCCAACCTGGTAGCGCATCGATGACACAAAGCTTTGGATAAATCCAATTTTTACGCTAGCAAATGGCACGCAAGCACTCAAAGGCAATAAGGATTATCACCAGCCGGTATAAAAGACAGCATTGCCAATTTCTTTCTCTGAAAATGGTTTGCACAATTTAATATTTTCCTTGCTCGCCAGATCGCCGTCTGCTCTCTTTAGCAAATTATAATATTGTTTTTCCTTGCTCGCTAGATCGCCAGATCGCCGTCTGCTCAATATTTTCGTTGCTACTGACAGTACCAGCAACAGCAAGACAATGACCAAGCCTCCAAGTGAGGTTTTTGACACCACTAGCACGCATTAGTTTTGGAAAGAAAAACTAATTTGGGAAGATGCGACTGAACAGAGTTTGGTCTTCCTCGCCGGCGACCTCTAGTCCTGCATATATTTTAAAGGTCCCCAACAGCAAGTCTTCCTGTCACACCCCAAAATTTTTAATTTTGGATTGTGCATAGAAAACACTAAATAAAATAAAAGGTTAATATTTGGATAATATTTACCAAGTTTAGTTTGAGCTAGCACAAATTTAGTTATAGAAAAAATGTGAATTTTCAAAGTTTTCTAATTTTGACGGGCATTTGGACGATATGATGTTTGCTTGTTGCTTGACTTGATGTTATGAGTGAGTAGAACTTTTTAAAACGCGATTAGTAAGTCATTTATCTTTCTCCGGCTTGTCTCTGTGTAATTAAGTCCATGCTTTCTCGATCTTAATCTTTTCGTATGGAGTACCCCAAGATCCTCTTCTTCTGCTCCAAATGATTCCTTTGAGTTCATCATCCATCAATCTATCTATCAAAACTTCCCGGGAATTTTTCCGGCTTCCTCTGGATCTTTTTTCTCACTTTTTTATTATCATAATCTAATTTTTAGATGCTCCAAAATATATTTTCATGAGCTTTAAATACTTTATTTGGGTTCCTCATGTTCCATAACGTATGAGAATTTTTCCTGAATTTTTAGAGCTTTTGGAGTAATTTTCATGACTTAAATATCAATTCTGGACTTTTCTGAAATCATTTTAATCACGAAATTATATAATTCCAATAAATAATAAAATATGTTGTTTTTCCACCTACCTCAAACCCTATCACTGTATATATGACGGTGTTGTCCTCGACGCTCTGATTCTATATGTAAAATCCTTTTTTTCGATCCGCCGCTCCTATCTCCGTACATCTAAAGCCGGTGAGCTTTTCCAGCCGAACCGTCGCTTTCCGGCATCAACCATCGCTATATAGAGGTAGCCCTCTTCGTCCTCTACGTCGTTATGTACTTGGTTGCACGAATCCGTCACCGTATGACCGTTCCCCTTCGTTTTCGTTTTTCCGGTGAATTTTCCGGCGAGCACCTCCATGCCAAAGCTTCTTCGTCACTGTTTTCCGGCCGTGCACCTCACCGGGCCGCACAAGGCTGGTCCGTCGCCTCCTGAACCATCTCCGGACCTGCGCCGCCCCCTCGTCGCCCTTCGCGCGCCCCTGCTTGCCTCCTGTGGAGCAGCCACCGCCGCCTGCCGTTTGAACGCCGTCCGTACAGGACGGTGTGACCCCGTGCCGCGGCTTGGCCGCCACCGCGCGGCCGCGTGATCCCGCTGCCGGCTCGGCCAGCTGTCCGGCTGCTGCCCCAGGCTGAGGTGTCCCAACCCCAGTCGGCCGACGAGCCCGGCCCCTTGACTGTGCTTCCCACGACCAAGTTCTAGTCCTGTACGTGCACCCCAAGGAGGAAGACGACTTATTTACAGAAGTGCCACTGGTTCGTAAATTCCGCCATTTAATCGTCATAATTTCAATTCGGTTCGTTCAAGTTGTGTTGAATTCGTGTCGGTGTGCTCTACACATTAGTATTAATGTTTTTCATGTCACTTGTTTTTCTATACATAATTAAAAATTAAATTGATTAATAGGCATAGAACCAATTTTATAATCAAAAGCAACATAGTAAACATCGATCTTTCGCAAATAAACACTAATTTGATTCATGTTAACTTGTACGTTTCTAATTATAATTTGGTTAGTTTAAACTTGTTTTATATACAAAATTCGAATTAGATGATTACATGTTTTCTCTTTTATACTGTTATAAAGTTTAAAGGGATTAAACATGTTTATAATTAAAATCTGATTAGTTTAACTCGACTTTTAAAATAAATATGATTTGTATAATCTGAATTTATATACTTCATATGATTTTTCTCAATTAAAATTAATCTAGTAAGTCGGCCTTTTCTTTTTCTATTATAATATAAAACTTTCGGTAGTCATTTCTTTTCAACCGTAGCTCCGTTTCCAGTGTCTCTCTCTTTTAGTAGGTTGTTTTCTCTTGTGTGGTGTACTTTTCTTAGTTGCTTCTATTAGTTGTTTGTATGTTTGTTGGTGTGCTTGGTTGCTACGATCTGCGAGTAGAAGAAGAGTTGTCCATAAGCGTCGGAGGCCGGAAGCTGCAGAAAAGGAGACCGAAGACTTTGTATGAGCAGTTGTCTTGAGTGGAAAGGAAGTATAAAAGGCAAGTATAGTATGGGATCATCCTTGACACCTATTCACTTCTAATCATTTAATTCATGTTGCATGTGTCTACCTTGATTACCACTATAAGGATTTCCTAGCTTTGTACTCATACCTTGACACCTATGGGATTATTGCATTGGGTAGTGATGCTAGTGCTCTGGAAAAGACTATGATCTTATAACTTGATTAATGGATTATGCAATAAACACTAAAAGATGCTTTTTAGCAACTAGGAACAAGGGGCTAGAGCATAATTTTTGTGATGCTCTATATTCCTCTTCTTAAGGACTTATCTATAAGCGATCATCTGAAACTTACAGTACAACCATGAGTGCTATATGGATCTGGCTTTAGTCAAGTATGAGGACCTTTTCTAGCTTGTTAGTGGTTACCCGAAAAGGCGCAAAAGGGGCTTACCGAGCTGAGTATAGTGCGGCCTCTGTCCCTATGTGTATAGCCTGCGTAGAATGTGCCATTCGGAAGGGGGCTCTATATTCCCTTGCCAATTGGAAACCTAGCGGCTACTACCTTGTTAGACGAACCTTTGAAAGACTTCATAGTGAACCCTGCCGACCTTCCTTGGTAGTGGGTCAAGAGGCTGATCACCTCGGGCGAAAGGGTAAATCACGGCTCATGGTGAAAGTGTACAACCTCTGCAGAGTGTAAAACTGATATATCAGCCGTGCTCATGGTCACGAGCGGCCTTGGACCCTTATAGAATAGATGATCACTAATGATTAATTGTTTATGTTGTTCATTATTCATGTTTACGTGGTCATGTGTTTATATTGGCTTATGATAAACTTGTTGCTACTCAATTGCTTAAAATTGTGACTCATTAAAAGCTAACCACAGTAAACCAGTGTTATCCTTTTGAGCCTCATGAACCCTATGTTATATTTGCTGAGTACGACATGTGCTCACCCTTGCTATTTCCCCCACGCCCCCAGTCTCTAATAGAAGCTGCTCATAAGATATAAGAAGACATGGAGGAGTTCCTAGAAGATTAACGGAAGTGCTAGGCGTACGTTACCCCCAGTCAGTTGTCCCTGTGAAGAATGGAGTTTGAAGATTAGTACCATTCCGCGATACTTTGATGTAAGTGTTAATATAACTATGTATACGTTATTTGATAACATTATTTTGATACTATTCACTCTGTTGTTGTATGTGTGGACTTTCTTGGCACACATACGACAAATCTGGTTTTGTTTTTAAAACTGGGTGTGACACTTCATCAACAATCTTTTTACTCATTCTAAGCTTATCAATATCCTTCATCACTCCCGGCCCTTTTGCTCCTAGTTTGCGGTCACTCCCACCATGCTTGCTTGTATTGGCCGGGCGCTCCTTCAAGGATGGTTTTGTCTCACCCCTAGCACCCTGTCCATGCAAAGATAGCGAGCCGGAGTCCTCATTTGAGTCCATGACTCCGAAGATATATATATCAAGGGTGCGGTGAGGGCGGTATTGCCATGTTCAGATCAGGCAGCTTGCCACCCCTCACTGAAGTTCAGACCACGTTTAGTGCACGCAGCTCAGTTCCAAACTTGGCCCCACTTCAGATTTTCTTCCGGGCATTCACGGGCGGCATGGCCAATGCCCCCACAAATGAAATAGAAGAAAGGAACGCCCTCATATTTTCCATCATCCCACGGCCTTTCTCAATGGGTTCACCAAGGGGAAATCAATCCTCACCATTTTGAAGTCCTTAATGGACTCTCCCACTTCTATGACTACAAATCTTGCTTCCAAGTGCGCCAACATCATAAATTTGGATCCACATTGGAATGCTTGTGATGAGCACATGGGAGAGCTTTGTGAAACCATCATATTTCACCATGATTAGGGCATCCCCCTTATGCTTCCATGGTCCTCCTTTCGGTGCTCCGAACCAAACATCGCGTAGCCGTGATCTGTGGTTGGGGTGAGGTTGTTGAAGAAGAGGTAGATATTACATGAAGTAAATAAAGAAGCAAAGTACACCGGCCATGCACGCATTAGGACCCACTGGACTAGTTTGGTGATCGCCCCCACATGACATCTCTTGTGCGCACGGCGCACCGGAATGGCAGCGCCGTTGTGGATGACCGGGAGGGGCGGTGGAGCATCGGGCGGGGTGCCCTGGAACTTCTTGAGGAGGCCAATGTGGAAGACATCATGTAGTCGGACGCGTGGACGCGGTGGCGAAGGGGAAGCCACACCCAATCTCTGACGGCATATGAGAACACGCAGGCGGCCATGGGACGGTGTGTCACGGAGCATACTCCGCCCATGGGAGCCAGTTGGTCACAAGGTGCAAGCTTAGCACCCATGAGGCGCATCAGTTGCGCCAACGTCACGTGAACAGAACAACGTCGTCGACCCACTCGGTCGAGACATTGTGGATTGCGGCACGCCGGTCGGCACACCGTGGAGGGTGAGCATTACTTGCTCAAGTACTTGCTCAAGCGGTCGACGACCGTCAAGATGATGGATCAAGGCCTCGCCTCCACGAAATCGAGGCCGATGTCCGGCCGGATGGAGGTGTTTCTACTTGTACTGCTGAGCCGGCATATGTTGGGGAAGTGAGGTCCGGCCCAATGGAGGTGTTCCCACTTTGCGTTGACCATTGGAATGTTTTTGTCCTTGTCCTTTCATAGAAAAAAAATTGTCTCTTATGATTTGTGGTAACGCATCTTTCAACTTTGTTAATTTTGATTTGTGTCAACACACCTCATTTTTGTCTTTTTCATTTCATAGAAAAAAAATGTTTCTTGTGATTTGTGCTAACTCACCTTGTTCTTTGTATATTGTGATTTTTGCTAGCACACACCACATTTTTCTATACTAGTTTTTCTGTTTTTCTGCTTTTTTAGTTGGTTTTGTGTCTCTGTGCCACTATTGGTCTGCAACATTTTGGTTGCATAAACTGTGTTCTCCTTTGCAGCTAGAGCAGCAACGTACTTCTCTTTCTTTTGATCTTTACAACTTAGTTTGGTGTGCACTCTTGGTCTGCAACATTTTGGTTTGATGAACTGTGTTCTCTTTGCAGTTACAGCAGCAATGGACCGCTCTTTCTTTTGATCTTTACAATGATTTTGGTTGAGTGATTTTGGATGCATATTTATTTGAACTAGTTTTCTAAGAACTGAGCACTGGATATTTTGTAATCTCTGCAGTGATTATTAATCTACTAATCATATTTATTTGATTAGTAGTATGGTCCCTGTCTCAAGATTGGCCTAGATTTGGTGATAGTTGTCCTTTTCTTTGTTGATTATACATGGGTTTTAGTTAAGCATCAAACTCATAAATGTGTTGATTATACAGTATATTATTAATTGGTTTTGAGCTAGGTCCACCTGACCTGTTTGTTATTGCCTTATGCAACCAATGGGCATGGTTTTGCCTGGTGTCGTTGGCTTCAAGTTAACTGGGAAGTTAAGGAGTGGTGTCACCGCCACTGATCTTGTTCTTACAGTGACACAAATGCTAAGGAAGCATGGCGTTGTTGGCAAATTTGTTGAATTCTATGGTAAGTCTTTTGGTGCTAGTAGATGGAATGTGCTGTTCTGATGCAATTTAACTATATGTTATTGACATATTTTCCTTTATCTTTTCTGTCCAGGTGAAGGTATGGGTAAGCTATCTTTAGCTGACAGTGCCACAATTGCGAACATATCACCAGAATATGGAGCTACATGGGCTTCTTTCCTGTGGACCATGTGACATTGGATTACCTTAAACTGACAGGCCGGACTGATGAAACAGTATGTTTTCTTCCCTGCAAATTGTTTTTTTTGTTACTATTGCATTTGTATTTTGTGGCAAATAAAATCATGAAATATTTCTCAATGCATACATATGTTGGCATTTCCCTCGTGGGGATGTGGATTCAAGCTTCTCTAGTTGGCTTTGTTCAGTAGGAACTGTTCAGTTTTTTTTGGGGGGTGGGGGTATATACTGGGTCTTACCGTGTTTCTCAACTTGTAGGCCTCATGATCGTGTCCCTCTGAAGGAAATGAAATCAGATTGGCATGCATGCCTACAAAGTTGGGTTCAAGGTAACTGCTTGGCTGTATACCATTTGCATAACATTTGCTTCATCTGATGCTACTAACCTAATACATGTATGAAATTCCAGGTTTTTGCAGTGCCCAAGAAAGCCTTTGAGTTGGGTCGTGAGGTTAGTCCTCTTGTAATGTAATCATGGGCTGTTATGCTGAGTGCCTTTATGTGCTTTCTGCTGGTGTGAGATAGCATTTGTTTTCAGGTTAAACCATGGGTGAAGACAAGCCTTGCCCCTTTATCATGAGTTGTCACAAAGTACTTGCATGAGAGGTATCTTGTCATTGTTTAATAAAGAACAGGGAAACATAGAATTTCAATGTGTATCAGATGGCATGTTTTAATCGAATCTGGTGACTTCTATTTATAGTGGCCTTCAAGAATACTTGAACCAGCAAGGATTTCATATTGTTGACTGTGGCTGTACCACTTGCATTGGAAACTCTGGTGATCTCGATGAATCTGTATCAACTGCCATTACAGAAAATGGTAAGTTAATCTTACGATGATTGACTATTTAGCTATAACAAATTTCAGTTTTTTCTGTATGGATTGCTTATCGCTTACCTCTTTTTCACAGATGTTGTTGCTGCTGCTGTTCTGTCGGGTAACCGTAACTTCGAGGGTCGTGTGCACCCTTTAACTGAGGCTAACTATCTTGCTTCGCCACCTCTTGTTGTTGCTTATGCACTTGCTGGAACTGTAAGTTTGTGTCTTCTCCCACATAACTTATTGCAGGGCTGACATGATCAATAAACTTCAGTACATCTCTCTTCTCACCATTACAAAAATTGCAATAATTTTCTAGAGGCCTGTCAGCCTTTGACAATGGTCATGGAATTTTGAAGGCGTAAACCTTATAGTTTAGCTTAAAGCTGGGAATGGTGAAGACATTTTAACACACAATGGTAGATGGAACTTCAACAATAAGGTCAGTATATGTCCTAGGAGACATGTTGGTGCCTGCAGGAGCAACATACTACTGAATTTTTTAAGTGCTCTGTTATTATTACCTGCTGCTGATGAAAACAAGACAAATATAAAATTCGCTTACACAATTGGAATCACCGATAATGTAAATTGCAGATATTGGACACTGCAATTGTAGTTCTCAGCATATGTAATTTTAGATCTAGGCATAATATAATTTAAGGTTTGTAACATCCTACTCATTACATAAATTACATAAATATATTGGCTACTTAAATTTTGCTTCTATCTGCTGATTATCGTGAATTGCTGCATGTCTTTAATCACCGTGTCCTTAGTGTGTTGTGGCTTCGGGATCGGTGCTACCATTTGATGTTTCCTTCCTCTTCTTTCTTTTTAGCTTCAAAGAAGAGCATACAAAATATTATTAGTTCACATAAATAAGAATATGTGCATTTGGATTCAAATTCTATTTGTATGTACTAAAATTCTATTTGTATGTACTGAAATTTTATATTATGTGTCTTCATTCTCATAGGTTTAGGTGGCCTTTCCTTTCTCTGAATTCTTTCTGGATCATCTATTTCAGTATGTGGATCTCCGGTTTCTACTACTATAGTTTCTCCTTCTTCATTCCCTTGCTGGTCATTTTGTGCTTTACCTGTTTGCTGAGCAGATAACATTCTATCTAAATTAATTTCCATCTTGCCGAATTCTGCCATAAGGTATTCTATGGCTTCCTCATTTTTTGATCCTTCTGAATTAAGTATTGTTGACTTCCTGGATAATATGTTGAATCTCAACAATGAGCTTGTTGCAACTATTTCTTCTTCTTGTCTTTCAACATGTAACTTCATATCCTTTTTTCTCCACCTGTCTAAGAAGTATTTGTCTGGAATTATGCTGATTTCCTTTTCAATGACTATTTTCAGGATATGAGAGCAGAGTATCCCATCTTTGCTGAATTTTACACATATGTATGTAAATTCTTCTTCGCCTTCTGTTAGGTCAGTGTGTAGTGATATGTCCTGAACCTATGAACCTCCTGAATCTGGTTACTTTTTTTGCCACAGCTCAAATGTTTTCCCATATTCGGTTTCCCTGTAGTTCGGCCTTGATGTTGTCTTCAGTTGTAGTTAGAACTTTTTGAATATGTTTCTATTGTATAGTTGTTGTGCCTGCTGCTCTATTCTGTAGCCGAATATAAATTTCTTTGGCCTTTTCTACTTGCTATAGCTGTCCTCCAGTCTTTCTGCTCGATTTATGGTATCAACAATCCGACTATACTCTTTCAGAAAGCTAATGATATTATAGGTTGGCCCTACATTATCTTTGAACCTAGCATTTGTTGCCTCACTTCTGGATGTTTGTATGAAAGGGAAGAAGTCATTTTTGTAGTAGACCGGGATAAATATTTTCCTCATTTCTCATATTTTGGAAAAAATAGTGATTCTCTTGAAGGTTTCTTTCCTCAATCATTCTCTTTTAAAGTCGCTCAAATTCTTCCACTGTTAAACTATTGTTCACTATATCTTTGAAGTCTTCGTATAGTCCATCGTTTGTTGCAAAGACCTTGATATTCTTATTGTAGCATTTGGTCTTTATGTGGAACAAGCAATTTCTGTGCTTTGTGTTTATGAAGACTTGCTCTATTGCTGATTTCATCGCCATGTCTTGGTCTGTGATGATCATTTGAGGGTGTTTTCCTCCCATTGCTTTAAGGAAAGTTTGAAATACCCACTTAAAAGTGTCCACTGTCTCATCATGCAGGAAAGCACATCCAAAAAGGCAACTTTGCCCATGTCCTGTGATTCCAACAAATGGTGCAAAAGTTGTATCGGTTGGTCATATATGTCGTGTCAAAACTTACACATTCTCCATAATCTGCATAATATTTCATAGAAGAGCAGTCTGTCCAGAACAAAATTTTCACTCTCTTGTCCTCATCTAAATCAAACTTGTAAAAGAAAGATGGATCCTCAGTTTGTTTCTTTCTAAAATAATCCAGTACTTGTGTCATATCTGTCCTCTAACTTCTCTGATCAGCTTTGTCCTATGGTTGCTGGTATCTTTCTTTTTTATCGGTAGAGCTGTAAGCCCCCCTCTCAAATACGATAGAATAGAAATCATCTTTCTAGTCGGAATATTGTTATCATTCAGAGTCTTGATAAGTCCTTTTTCTATCTCTGTCATATACTTGTGACCAGAAAATAGCCGATCCCTGTCTCCAGAGCATAACTCATGATTATGCTCCAAATCAAGAGTTTTAATCTTCCATACAGCTCATTTCACCATCATAACACAAGGACAATCTGACTTCTGCTGAACATTTGTTTTCCTTCTCCTTACTTGTAACACCCTAGGTGTTTGGCTTCCACTAAGTGCATTTCATTTCATAAACATATGCATCATCTATGTCATCATCTCCATTGTTACTGAAACATACATATGAAACATTCGCATATTCTGTTTGTTTCGTACTGGATTGCTTGTGAATGGTAGTAGTGCAACATATGAATGCAACATGAATTTCCCATGTCTTGAAGCATGGCAACATGGTAGTAATGTGACAAGTATAGGATAACAACAAGGTCATGCAACATGTGTAACATTGTATTGAAACATATGTATGAATTGCTTGTTTTACTTTCTTTTATCACATGTGATCATTAGAAGTGGTATAACAACTTTGTAAAATGGTTGATCATGGTCTAATACACCTTAACTATACTTAGTTTACTTGTTGGAACATTGTTCATGTAGACCAAAATGACCAAAATGCCCTCAAGTGCAAGTTTGACTTAAATTGACCCATGGAGTGTCATCGTTTGACTGATTCAAAAGTCCAACTTAGAAGCTTTGCATGGCTGTGCACTCTTTACAAAAGTTGTAGCTAATTTATCAAGGAACAAAAGTTGTTTTATGGTCAACTCATGAAAAGGTCTAGAGCATGGTCAAACATGGCCCACAAGTCAGAAATTACATGCTGTTTTCAACACTTAGAAAATATCCTAAGTCATGGTGCATTTCAGTTAGATCAGGCCAACTTGGGCTTCATATAACTTCTGATCCAGATCGAATGAGTTGTTGATTTCTAAATCAAAGATGTAGTCCTACCATACATCTACATTTTTCATGTACACCATTTTTGCAAAGGGGCATTGGATTAGCCGTAATAAGGTGTTGAAGTCGCGCTGTCAGGCTCGGAATGGAATACTGAATCGACGCTACAGTGATCAAATTTCAGATTTCAGCCGACGCGTGGGGGACACTCGTCGCCGGCTTGCTTATCCTGCCACGCGCGCGCGCCTCCTGGCGTCCACAGACGCGCCTTTGAAGCCACCACAGACCTGTCCGACGCACTCACCGTCCCATTTCACATTTTCTCGCCCTCCACCGCACGCCGCGTCGAGAGCTAAGCCGCCCGCCATTGCCGACCGAGCATCGCAGCTGCCGTGCGCGCACGCCACCGTGAAAACGCGTTGCCCCGTCCGCCTGTAGCCTCTCCGTGACCTCCTCCACCTCCTCCACCTCTCAGCCGGGTCAATCGAGCCTCGGTAAGGGCGTATTCACCGTTCTTCCCCACCGTAGCCATGGCGGAAGTTCACCGGAGTTGGCGCTCCACGCGGCCAACTACCACTGCAGACTTCCCATCCCCTCCTCTGTGCTCGGTTAGCTTGGTAGTGAACTCGGGCTCGTCCCGGCTTAGCCGCACCCTACGGGGGTCGGGTCTCGCCGAGCCGGACGTGCATGCAGCCGTCGCGCCGCCGTGCTCGTCGCCACCACCCCTCTAGCCGCTGCAATCGCTGGCAATAGATGGGTCCTCTAGATGCGCATGTGTGGGGAACACGACGGTGCCGTCGAGTTCGCCGGAGAAGCCACCGGCGGCGAACTAAGCCACCGTCGCTCCTCCTCCCCTGCTTCCCTTGACGACGAAGGGGCCCGTTCGTCGGTCTCGACGCTGAGGCGGAGTCCAGCTCGGCCAGCCGCCGTCTTGGGCCGCTATCAGTGCGCTCATGAGCCATGGGTTCACGATGCATTTGGCCTTAGTAGGGCTGAGTGTTGTTTTCCTATTTTGTTGTGTTTATTTATTTCACAGATTTATGTACATCTTCAAAATATATAATTCCTAGTATATAGATCCAAATGCTGTGGTTCTAATTTTGTTGGGTTCCTGGGCATGTCTAGTATTTAACAAAAATATTATATGAGCACATGTTTTAGAAATTTTGATGAATTAATTAGGACTTTGAAATGTGTTTTTAGAAGCATGCAAGCTTGTTTGAATTTTATCTTGAGTTTCTGTGGTCCAAAAATTATGAAATTTTGTGGGTCCTCTATTTTGGTTTATTAGAAGCTTTGGTAAAAATTTCAGAGCTAGTGCATGTATAGTTTTTAAGTTATAGAATTTCCTTTTATTAATAGGTGGATCTTGTGTGAATTTTCATAATTTTCTATAGATCCAGTGAAGGTGAAATTTTATGGGTGCTATTCTTATGCTAGAGGGATGCTAGGAAAAATAGGAAATCTGTTGCTTGACACTTTTTAATAAGGTTTCCTAATTATGCTAGAAATAGACATGTCATCTGTTATTTTGGATACAGCAAGTTATGTTGGTCCAATGGCTTTGAAATTTTATGGTAGTCTATATGCAGCATGAGATAGCTACTGTAATTTTTGTAGATTTTATGAATAGTTTTACTATATATTGCTTAAATCACCTAATTAACTAAATAAATTGGAAATGGATATTAAATAATTTATTTAGAAGTTAGCACTATACTTTCTGATGTTTCTTAGATATGAAAAACAAGTTGGTAAACTTGGTTTGGTCAAATTAGGCTTTTGCACCATCATTAAATAATTAAGTTAGCAACCCCGTCATTCTGGACAGATTCTAGGTCTACTGGAATTTGATTTGGCTAACTTCAGAATCATGCTTTGATATTTACAAGTGAATTATAGAGAATTTCATAAGCTTTCCAGAATGTCCTCTTGCAAGTCATTTGGAGTTATAGAACTCTGGTTATGATAGAATTAAGTTACTACTTGTTGCATATGAAGCTTTAACTGTTATTTTAAGTATGTCTTTACTATTCTAAGTTCACGGTACTGTTCCTAGGTGTTAGGCCTTTAACTGAAGATGAGCATCTTTATCTTAGGTTATGCAAGTTAGGTAAGTTGCTCTTGTATTAAGTTAAGTTGGATGCATGCTTAAAGTGATTTGAATAGAGCTAATTACTCGGGATCGATCGAGTGTCCAAAGATGTTTTCATAAACACCCATTGTGATTCATTCATCATGAGCATCATGTCATTCCTTATGCATCCATGATATTTATATTATGCATCGGCATGCAATAGGTGTACCGGAAGGAGTAACCCTGCTGGAATTCGAGGAACCGAGCGAGCAGCAGCAGCCGACGCCGGAGATTCGTGGAGGAGCAACATTCGTGAGAAGTGCGCAGACGAGGTCGCCGTTGAGTGCCACGACCACCGTCCTTGCAACTTTGTGAAAGGCAAGCCCCGAGCATATTAAGCCTCCTAATTTCCGAAATGCAATTCTGATATTATTGTTACATATATATATATTGTTGCATTAAGTTTAGGTGTTGGATGCAAACACTTGCTTTGCATTGGTTACCCATTCCTTGTCCGGATATTGTTACCACAATCCTATGTAGCTCGTGCTCGAGTAGTGCTTAGCCCCGCTTAAACGCGGTAGAAGTCGGGTGATTTCACACACTGCGAGATATAGGATGATACATGTGGCACGGTTGGCTATATTTGCTATCGTAGAAAAGAACCGGTCTTAATTTGAAATGAAGACCGGACGGAGGCTTGCCGGTTTGCAATGACTCCGTCGTGTCGCTTAAGGACCTGATTCTTGGAGCCTTTCCTATTCATGTTGAACGCATGCCTCTCTCTTAGTTGGCAGTGTCCGATGACCGACCATGGCCGAGTAGCTCACCTCGGGCCGGAGTCGATAAGTATAAAAGTGCGCCTCGGAAGGGAGCCGTGGCGTGAGTCCAAGGCAGGTGATTTAAAAGTCCCGATCGTCCTGGCGGAAGGGTAATCCACGAGAGTCTTGTGCTGATCGAACCATGAATTTGGTTCTGAGATATTCCAAAGGTGACCCACGGCTACCCTTGCAAAGTATGCCAGGTGAGAGTTAGAATACCCCTCACCTGAGTTGTAATTGATTGAATCACCGTCTCTCCCGTTAGTGAGAACTTGACGGGCTTATCTCCAATGTAGATACACTTAATAACTTAATGGTTCGGAAATGATGATATGATGATGACAGCCTTATTATACCTGCTATGGTTAATATTGTTTGCTCTCTAATAAGTGAGTGCTCTAGTACAGGTGCTAATCTAGTGGGCCGTGTAATTAAGGATAAGCTTGATGATAAGTTTAAATTGGTTACTATAATCATAAGCTCTTTTATGCAATCGTGTCAAGCTAGCCCACCAAAAGCCTTGCATGATCCTTGGTGTCTTTTATTTCGATTTTTGTCGGGTAAGTCTAGTGAGTACCTTCTCGTACTCGGGGTTTATTTCCCACCGCTGCGTGATGACCGCCTCTTCTTTGGTTGTTGCAAGTCACGCCTTCTCCTCCTTGGGGATGAAGACTAGACCGTTAGGCGCGGTCTCTACTAGTTCTCGTGCACTGATAATGCTTTTGTGGGACATGACTCGATCCGGCAATGTATTTGAAACTATGAAGTTATGTACTAAACTATGTTGCTTCCAAGACACTCAAACTTGGTTTGTAATATTTTATTTGAACTCGATGGATGTAATCCGAATGCTACTTGTGAAATGTTGTAACGAATGATGTGTTGTGTTGAATCATTACGATCTTGGTTTATATGTCGAGAGTTGGTTGAAATCCTTCATGATTTCCGGACTACCGGGATTATGGGAGCTTAAGTCTGGAATTTGATCGCTTGGTGATTGTTTTTGTACTTACGTTCTTATGATTTGGTCGGTTCTCATTACCGGCATCATCGAGCAAGATTTGACACTAAACACGTCATTTGTGTATTTAAAACAAAAGTATTTGTGAAAATCCTAAATTAAATACTAAAATCTTGCCAAAGGTCATATCCCTTATGCCCAAATAAGGACTCTTAGGTGGCTTATTAAAGTACTAACTTGGGGTTCCTGCTTGTTCTGTTTAAATCGTCCATACGGCGTGCTATTGTATGGATGCCATCCGCTTGGGTGGTAATGTTTGGATCAAATACCTCTACGCCCGGTAAGTGGGAGTTGTGAGAGCATGACCGTCCAATCGTCGGTCTAGGGGAGAGTAGTTGTGGTTGCTCGCATATTTACATGTTAAATCATGTATCTATGAGAGTACTTAAATGTGGGTATCTCCGGACGGGTAGGCGTGATATACTAGAGTATGTGCATCGGGGATGTATGTATGAAAGTATTTAGTTATTGCCTGCTTTTATGCATTGTGGAAAATTACTGGGCTGAAATGAAATTTTCTGCAGGTACACTAACAACGTATCGTTGTAGATTGACTAGCTACCGTATACGAGAGAACATATGTATGCCACCGTATATTTCGCTAGCCTTTAAATTTTTCTAGGATGGTGGTGGACGTCACGGATCGTGCATGCATCATGTTTAAGCATACATGGCATTTCTTGCATTACTCCCTCCTTTAAAATATGATTGTCCCGACTAATTAAATTTTGTATCCCTTAAATGATTCTCCCTTACGTTGTAACTTTTTACTACAGATGGCGCGCGCGCGCGCCTTTGCTTTCATAAGTCCGGCTGGAGGCGGGCGCCTCGTCACTGTTAGCTCCTCGCGAGCCCCGGCCCCGAGCCTATTGAGGAGGAAAGGCCGAGGACAGAGCTAGCTCGGGTGATCACTGAGAGGAATGCGGCTCAACCGCTTGGAGCAAGTAACACAGAAAGGGACCAAGAGACCCTTGAGGTTCAGAGGTTGACAGCTGCTCACCGCAATCGTGAACGCATGTTGATTCACGTGATGAACCAACGGAATGAAGCTCTGCACGAGGAGGATGTGTTGAGAGCACGACAGTGTAGAGCTAGAGCAAAGCAAGTGGCAATTGGCTTGAGGAGTACAAATGTCAATCTCCATGAGGAGGTTCACCTGTTACACAATCAACTTCACCTCTCCCGCCACCTGGAGGATGAGGATGAGATGGGTTACGGTGTCATCATGGCTGATGGTGATGATGACATGGAGGTCAATGGACCTGAGGACATTCCACCTGATGAGGAGGAAGATGAGGAGTTGGAGCCTGCTAGTGATGAAGATGGAGGAGAGATCTTCGACACTGACTCCGAGGACGATGCGTAGTTTAGCTTACTACTTAGCTAATGCGCAAGAGCTAGTCTTTTGTTGATCCTCATGCATGAACGAGTAGCTTTGGAATAAGTAATCGTTGGGATGTAATATCGAACCATAAGTTATCTTTGGATGTAAGTTTGGAACCACTATGGCTTGAATGTAACCTATCGAACGTATTATGCTCCACGTATGTGAGCCTTTGATAAATTCCGTCTTTGCGGTCTATGGATCGAGTGGTTGGTTAAGTTCATCGCAATTATGTGCCCATTGACGCGCTTGATGAGTTGTGTGGTTGTGATGAATGATTGTGCCTCTGTTGATTATCTAAATGCATTTTCTCCAATGGACTCGGTTTGGGCATAATTATACGATTCATCTACAAAAATTTCCACAGCATCAGTGCTCATCGGCTATACATTTTGCAGATGGCTCATCATAACCTTCGTCGTGGTCGTGGCATGGGAAATGAGGAACAACCACCTCCGCCACCGCCCACACCAAATGAGCTAATGCGATAGGTTGTGGAAAGTCAACGCATGTTAATGCCGAGGCTATGCATCGGATGGCTAACCGAGAGGATCGTCATGTCCACCAAGGACCCGAGCCAAACCAAAGACAAAGACTTTAAGGACTTCATGGATACAAAGCCTCCTGTCTTTCGTGGAGGCGTAAGAACCATTACAAGTCGATGAATGGTTGAGCACGATAGAGCAAAGGTTTGGATTGCTCCGTTTGATTGAAGGTATGAAGGCCACATATGCGGGACACCAGCTCCAAGGCCTGCGCAGTATCTCAGGTGGACACATCACAAGACCACCTTCCCTCGCAAAACGCCGAGATAGTTTGGGGTCCGGTTTGAGCAGCTTTTAGAGGACACTTTATCCTCCCCGGTCTCATGGCCATTAAGCATACTAAGTTTATGAAGCTCACCAAAGGCAACAAGAGTCTCAATGAATACCTCCGGGCATTCAACAACTCAAGCGAGGTATGCTCCTAAGTTTGTCGACATCTTGGCGCTAAGAGAATAGCTAGCTTCAAGAGGGGACTTTCCCTAAATTGATGAAGTCAATGGGCAATCGCAAGTGTGTCACCTTCAATGAGTTTATTAGTGACACTCGACTCAAGAGAACAATGATAAGATATATGCCGCTTCTAAGAACCGCAAAAAGAAACTTTGATTCAGGTGCTTCTCGGTCTAAGGCACCAATGATATCCAAGGCCCAGATCTGGCCCACCCAATGCTAATGTCCGCATCACCGCCCACCTCGGAAGAAGAATCAAGCTAAAACTGGTTTTCGCAAGGTACACAATTTCCTTGCCAAAAAGAATACCTCTCAGGCAGGGCAGCTCCAATGTCCCACCATTCTAACAGGCCGTGTTGGGCCTGTAACCAGCCTGGTCATTGGGCAAATAGGTGTCCCCATCCTCCCAAGAATGCTCAAGGAAACGTCCGTCGTACGTGTTCATTACACTCATGGAGGAAATTCCTCTTTGGTGAAGTGGTCACCATTTGGTAAGTTTCTTGTTAATGATCACCTGCAGATTGTGCTCTTTGATTCGGGTGCTTCACATTCCTTTGTGAGTTCTACTTTTGCATCTAAGCATAAGATGAATGTGATTACAATTGTCAAGGGTGGTTATTGTATTAGTGTTTGCTTTGGGATAATATCATGACTAACCAAGTAGTAAAAGATGTAAAGCTTGAAATTGGGGATCGAGAGTTTCTTACGGATCTTGTAGTGCTACTCGGGGTAGGAATTGATATAATCCTAGGAATGAAGTGGATGAGTGGGAATGGAGTCTTGATCGATCGTCAACCCGTGTGGTAATGTTGAGGATCCTGTGGATAAGAAGGGTTTTCTAGTGCGATTACCTCGTGATATCTCTCTTCACAATACAGCCAATGCTACCCTAGCCAAAGCCATTGAGGATCTACCAGTTATGCATGAGTTTCAGATGTCTTCCACGATGACTTGCTGGATTACCTCCGGGACCGCGATGTAGAATTCAAGATAGAACTTATTGCAGGTACGGCTCCTATATCTCGAAGGCCCTATAGAATGCCGCCCAATGAGTTGGCTGAACTAAAGAGTCGATTGAATGAGCTATTGAAGAAAGGTTTGATTCGGCCTAGTTCTTCTCCTTGGGGTTGTCCGGCTATCTTTGTGAAGAAGAAGGATTAATCTTTATGCGCATGTCGTAGATTATCGTCCCCTAAATGCTGTTACCATCAAGAACAAATACCCTCTTCCTCGCATCGATATTACTGCTTGATCGACTCTCTAAGGCTAAGGTATTCTCCAAGATCGATTTGAGGTATGGTTACCATCGAGATCAAAATTCGTCCTGAAGATATACCTAAGACACTTTCTCTACCCGTTATGGTTTGTTCGAGTACCTTGTCATGTCTTTTGGGTTGACAAATGCTCCAAGCACACTTTATGTACTGATGAATTACGTATTCATGCCGAATTGGACAAGTTTGTCGTCGTGTTCATTGATGACATCCTAGTATATTCTCAGAATGAAGAAGAGCATGCTGAACATCTGAGAATTGTCTTAACTCGGTTGCGTGACAACCAGCTTTATGCTAAGTTCAGCAAGTGTGAATTACGGTTGAACAAGATACCTTTTCTAGGTCATGTATTATCCGGTGATGGAATTTCGGTTGACCCTACGAAGGTGCAAGAAGTCCTTGAGTGGAAGGCACCTACTACGGTCACAGAAGTTCGAAGTTTCTTGGGATTGGCTGGCTATTATCGTCGCTTTATCCCGGATTTCTCAAAAATCGCCAAGCCCATGACTCGACTACTGCAGAAAGATGAGAAGTTTGTGTGGACTCCGAAGTGTGAAGAGGCTTTCCACACTTTGCGGACCTTGCTAACCTCTGGCTCTGTATTGGCACAACCTGACATCGAAAAGCCTTTTGATATCTATTGTGATGCATGTGGCACCGGTTTGGGGTGTGTTCTTATGCGCAGAAGGCCGAGTAATTGCTTATGCTTCAAGCATGACTTCGAAAAGCATGAAGTCAACTATCCTACCCATGACTTAGAGCTAGCCGCAGATTGTTCATGCCACGAAGATTTGGAGACATTACTTGCTTTCGGGTAATGTGTGCAACATCTATACTTGACCATAAAAGCCTCAAGTACATCTTTACTCAACCCGAGTTGAACATGCGTCCAACGGCGCTTTGGTTAGAATTGATCAAGGACTACAACCTTCAAGTGCACTACCATCCCGGTAAGGCGAATGTGGTTCTTGATGCCTTAAGCGTAAAAAGCCATTGCAATTCCTTAGTTAGTGAAGACTTTCATCTGTCACACCTCCTTCATCCTGTAGTACTTCACAATATCACTGTGGATTGCTCTCTTAGAAGTCGAATTATCGAACTCCGTAAGACCGATGTGGGTGTGTTTCACATCAAACGGAAAATGAAAGAAAAAGAGACCAAGCACTTTAAGGTCGATGACAAAGGAATTCTCTGTTTTAATGATAGACTTGTGGTACCCAAAGATAAAGAACTTAGAAATCAAATTATGGTCAAGCCCATTCTTCTAAGTTGTCCATCCATCCCGGTAGTAGTAAAATGTATCAAGATCTCAAGTTTGTATTATTGGTGGACCAAGATGAAGAAAGAAATCGCAGACTTACGTGGCAAGGTGTGATAAGCATTGCAGAGTCAAGGCTATTCACATAAGGCCCGGATCACAGCGTACCACTCTCCATTCCCCGGCTGGAAGTGGGAAGAAATTAGCATGGATTTTATTGTTGGATTACCCACTACCAACAAGGGTTGTGATTCCATCCGGGTTATCATAGATCGTCTAACTAAATCCGCTCACTTTATTCTCGGTCAAGTCTACCTATCATCCTCACAATTATGCTGAGATTTATTTTCAACAAGTGGTACGTCTCCATGGTGTACCCAAATCCATTGTTTCTGATAGAGGACCTCGGTTCACGGCTACGCTTTTGGGAGTGCTTACATCGAATCTTGGCACTCATCTAATCCATGATTCATCTATCATCCGCAAACATCCCACGGATCGAAAGTGTTAATCAAATTCTTGAGGACATGCTTAGAGCTTGTCTTATTTCTTGCAAAGGCTCTTGGGAAGATGGTTACCTCTCGCTGAATTCTCTTATAACAACAGTTATCAAGAGAGTATCAAAATGGCTCCTTTTGAAGCTCTTTATGGCGCAAGTGTAGAACTCCTTTGAACTGGGTGGAACCCGGGAAAGAAGGTTCTATGGTATCGACTTTGTAAAAAGAAGCCAAGAGCAAGTCCGAACTATACAAAAAGAATATGATCGCCGCATACGAAGCTAGACAAAAAGAGCTATCTTGACAAGAGAAGGAAACCTATTGAGTTTGAAGTAGGTGATCATGTTTATCTCAAGGTATCCCCTATGAAAGGAGTCAAGCGTTTTGGAATTAAAAGGAAGCTTGAGCCTCGATATGTTGGACCCTACCGCATTATCGAGAAAAGTGGAAGAGTAGCATATAAGCTCGATCTACCCCGTGAGATGGGAGCTATATTTCCGTATTCCATGTGTCCCAAATTAAGAAGTGTCTTCGTATTCCCGAGGAAAGAATAGCAACAAGGAAAGTCAACTTGAAATCTGATCTTTCTTATGAGGAAAAGCCCGTGCAAGTTCGGATACTCAAAAAGAGTGACTTCATTACACGAGTGGTTAAATTATACAAGGTAGTTTGGAGTAATCATAGTGAACGGGACGCAACCTGGGAACGGGAAGATTATTTAAAAAAAAATCATCCAACTTTCTATACTAAATGGTACGCTTTCCAAATCTCGGGACGAGATTTTTCTAAGGGAGGAGGGCTGTAACACCCTAGGTGTTTGGCTTCCACTAAGTGCATTTCATTTCATAAACATATGCATCATCTATGTCATCATCGCCATTGTTACTGAAACATACATATGAAACATTCGCATATTCTGTTTGTTTCGTACTGGATTGCTTGTGAATGGTAGTAGTGCAACATATGAATGCAACATGAATTTCCCATGTCTTGAAGCATGGCAACATGGTAGTAATGTGACAAGTATAGGATAACAACAAGGTCATGCAACATGTGTAACATTGTATTGAAACATATGTATGAATTGCTTGTTTTACTTTCTTTTATCACATGTGATCATTAGAAGTGGTATAACAACTTTGTAAAATGGTTGATCATGGTCTAATACACCTTAACTATACTTAGTTTACTTGTTGGAACATTGTTCATGTAGACCAAAATGACCAAAATGCCCTCAAGTGCAAGTTTGACTTAAATTGACCCATGGAGTGTCATCGTTTGACTGATTCAAAAGTCCAACTTAGAAGCTTTGCATGGCTGTGCACTCTTTACAAAAGTTGTAGCTAATTTATCAAGGAACAAAAGTTGTTTTATGGTCAACTCATGAAAAGGTCTAGAGCATGGTCAAACATGGCCCACAAGTCAGAAATTACATGCTGTTTTCA
This sequence comes from Miscanthus lutarioriparius, assembly GCA_904845875.1. NCBI lineage: Eukaryota > Viridiplantae > Streptophyta > Magnoliopsida > Poales > Poaceae > Miscanthus > Miscanthus lutarioriparius. The sequence continues at coordinate 22,489 of CAJGYO010000830.1, read as the reverse complement.
ACACTTAGAAAATATCCTAAGTCATGGTGCATTTCAGCTTAGATCGTGCCAACTTGGGCTTCATATAACTTCTGATCCAGATCGAATGAGTTGTTGATTTCTAAATCAAAGATGTAGTCCTACCATACATCTACATTTTTCATGTACACCATTTTTGCAAAGGGGCATTGGATTAGCCGTAATAAGGTGTTGAAGTCGCGCTGTCAGGCTCGGAATGGAATACCGAATCGACGCCTTCTGATGATCAAATTTCAGATTTCAGCCGACGCGTGGGGGACACTCTCGTCGCCGGGCTTTGTCATCACGCTGGCCACACGCGCCGCAGCGCCTCCTGGCGTCAGACGCGCGCTTTGAAGCCACCAGCACACCGTCCGACGCGCACTCACCGTCCCCATTTCACATTTTCTCGCCCTCCACCAAGACGCCGCGTCGAGAGCTAAGCCGCCCGCCATTGCCGATCGAGCATCGCAGCTGCCGTCTTGCGCGACGCCACACGTGAAAACGCGTTGCCCGTCCCTTTGTAGCCTCTCGTGACCTCCTCCACCTCCTCCACCTCTCACCGGGGGTCAATCGAGCCTCGGTAAGGCGTATTCACCGTTCTTCCCCACCGTAGCCATGGCGGAAGTTCACCGGAGTTGGCGCTCCACGCGCCAACTACCACCGCAGACTTCCCATCCCCCTCTCGTGCTCGGTTAGCTTGGTAGTGAACTCGGGCTCGTCCCAGGCTTAGCCGCACCCCTACGGGTCGGGTCTCGCCGAGCCGGACGTCTGCATGGCGCAGGCGCCGCCGTGCTCGTCGCCACCCCCTCTAGCCGCTGCAATCGTTGCAATAGATGGGTCCTCTAGATGCGCATGTGTGTGGGGAACACGACGGTGCCGTCGAGTTCGCCGGAGAAGCCACCGGCGGCGAACTAAGCCACCGGCCGTCGCTCCTCCCCTGTTTCCTTCGCTGACGAGCGGGCCCCATTCGTCAGTCTCTGACGTGGAGGCGGGAGTCCAGCTCGGGCCGCGCCGTCGTCTTGGGCCGCGACTGTGCGCTCGCGGGCCGCCGTTACGTGGGCTGGCCCGAGTAGGGCTGAGTGTTGTTTTCCTATTTTGTTGTGTTTATTTATTTCACAGATTTATGTACATCTTCAAAAATATATAATTCCTAGTATATAGATCCAAATGCTGTGGTTCTAATTTTGTTGGGTTCCTGGGCATGTCTAGTATTTAACAAAAATATTATATGAGCACATGTTTTAGAAATTTTTGATGAATTAATTAGGACTTTGAAATGTGTTTTTAGAAGCATGCAAGCTTGTTTGAATTTTATCTTGAGTTTCTTTGGTCCAAAAATTATGAAATTTTGTGGGTCCTCTATTTTGGTTTATTAGAAGCTTTGGTAAAAATTTCAGAGCTAGTGCATGTATAGTTTTTAAGTTATAGAATTTCCTTTTATTAATAGGTGGATCTTGTGTGAATTTTCATAATTTTTCTATAGATCCAGTGAAGGTGAAATTTTATGGGTGCTATTCTAATGCTAGAGGGATGCTAGGAAAAATAGGAAATCTGTTGCTTGACACTTTTTAATAAGGTTTCCTAATTATGCTAGAAATAGACATGTCATCTGTTATTTTGGATACAGCAAGTTATGTTGGTCCAATGGCTTTGAAATTTTTATGGTAGTCTATATGCAGCATGAGATAGCTACTGTAATTTTTGTAGATTTTTATGAATAGTTTTACTATATATTGCTTAAATCACCTAATTAACTAAATAAATTGGAAATGGATATTAAATAATTTATTTAGAAGTTAGCACTATACTTTCTGATGTTTCTTAGATATGAAAAACAAGTTGGTAAACTTGGTTTGGTCAAATTAGGCTTTTGCACCATCATTAAATAATTAAGTTAGCAACCCCGTCATTCTGGACAGATTCTAGGTCTACTGGAATTTGATTTGGCTAACTTCAGAATCATGCTTTGATATTTACAAGTGAATTATAGAGAATTTCATAAGCTTTCCAGAATGTCCTCTTGCAAGTCATTTGGAGTTATAGAACTCTGGTTATGATAGAATTAAGTTACTACTTGTTGCATATGAAGCTTTAACTGTTATTTTAAGTATGTCTTTACTATTCTAAGTTCACGGTACTGTTCCTAGGTGTTAGGCCTTTAACTGAAGATGAGCATCTTTATCTTAGGTTATGCAAGTTAGGTAAGTTGCTCTTGTATTAAGTTAAGTTGGATGCATGCTTAAAGTGATTTGAATAGAGCTAATTACTCGGTGATCGAGTGTCCAGTGATGTTTTCATAAACACCCATTGTGATTCATTCATCATGAGCATCATGTCATTCCTTATGCATCCATGATATTTATATTATGCATCGGCATGCAATAGGTGTACCGGAAGGAGTAACCCTGCTGGAATTCGAGGAACCGAGCGAGCAGCAGCAGCCGACGCCGGAGATTCAGGAGGAGCAGCATTCAGGAGAAGTGCCAGACGAGGTCGCCGTTGAGTGCCCTGACCACCGTCCTTGCAACTTTGTGAAAGGCAAGCCCCGGAGCATATTAAGCCTCCTAATTTCCGAAATGCAGTTACAGTATTATTGTTACATATATATATATTGTTGCATTAAGTTTAGGTGTTGGATGCAAACACTTGCTGCATTGGTTACCCATTCCTTGTCCGGATATTGTTACCTGAATCCTATGTAGCTCGTGCTCGAGTAGTGCTTAGCCACTTAAACGCGGTAGAAGTCGGGTGATTTCTGTCACCGCGAGATATAGGATGATACATGTGGCACGGTTGGCTATATTTGCTATCGTGGAAAAGAACCGGTCTTAATTTGAAATGAAGACCGGACGGAGGCTTGCCGGTTTGCGAAGACTCCGTCTGTCGCTTAAGGACCCGATTCTTGGAGCCTTTCCTATTCATGTTGAACGCATGCCTCTCTCTTAGTTGGTCGTGTCCGATGACCGACCATGGCCGAGTAGCTCACCTCGGTAGGAGTCGATAAGTATAAAGTGCGCCTCGGAAGGGAGCCGTGGCGCGTGAGTCCAAGGGCAGTGTGATTTAAAAGTCCCGATCGTCCCGGCGTAAGGGTAATCCCTAAGAGTCTTGGCGCCGATCGAACCCGCGAATTTGGTTCCCGAGATATTCCAAAGGTGACCCACGGCTACCCTTGCAAAGTATGCCAGGGGTGAGAGTTAGAATACCCCTCACCGAGTTGTAATTCGATTCGAATCACCGTCTCTCCCGGTTAGTGAGAACTTGACGGGCTTATCTCCAATGTAGATACACTTAATAACTTAATGGTTCGGAAATGATGATATGATGATGACAGCCTTTTATTATACCTTATGGTTAATATTGTTTGCTCCTAATAAGTGAGTGCTCTAGTACAAAAAGCTAATCTAGTGGATGTGTAATTAAGGATAAGCTTGATGATAAGTTTAAATTGGTTACTATAATCATAAGCTCTTTTATGCAACTGCATGTCAAGCTAGCCCACCCGAAAGCCTTGCATGATCCTTGGTGTCTTTTATTTCGATTTTTGTCGGTAAGTCTAGTGAGTACCTTCTCGTACTCGGGGTTTATTTCCCACATTGCTGCGATGACCGGTTCTTCTTTTGGTTGTTTGCAAGTACTCGCCTTCTCCTCAGGGATGAAGACTAGACCGTTACGCGGTCTCTACTAGTTCTCGTGACTGATAATGCTTTTGTGGGACATGACTCGATCCGGCAATGTATTTGAAACTATGAAGTTATGTACTAAACTATGTTGCTTCCGCACACTCAAACTTGGTTTGTAATATTTTATTTGAACTCTGATGGATGTAACCGAATGCTACTTGTGAAATGTTGTAACGAATGATGTGTTGTGTTGAATCATTACGATCTTGGTTTGTATGTCGAGAGTTGGTTGAAATCCTTCGTGATTTCCGGACTACCGGGATTATGGGAGCTTAAGTACAGGAATTTGATCGCTTCGGTGATTGTTTTTGTACTTACGTTCTTATGATTTGGTCGGTTCTGTTACATTACTGGTTTCTTTCCAACATCCTTGTCTACTTCAGCTTCTTGCTCTAAAGACTTTGGTTCCTTTTCTTGTCCTTGATGATTGCATCTCATTGTCACTTTGACTACCTCATTATTTCTCTTCTTACTTTGAGTTCTTGTCTATGTGTTATGGCAACTTGAAATCCGGCTAGGAACGCATAGAAGTTGAAGAAATGGTGAACATCATACCTAGTCTTAAATTCCATTGATAGCTGTCGGGTGTACTTGCTGTTGTTTGGTGCATTGTTTCCTTCAGATGCTGCAACCTGCTTATTTTTTATGAATTCTTCAATCTCTTTCTCCGTCAATTCCTGGCTGCCATTTACATGCTCATTATCATCTGTTATAGCTGATGTAATATCTGAACTTGCTGGTTCTATTGCTATGATCCTCAAGTCATTTTCTTCCATTGTTGGTTGATCATCTTGATTTTCATGCTGCACCTGTAAATATATTAGCAGCAGTCTTAGTTTCTGAGTAATGTCATTTATAATACAAATATTTTTTTAAGTGTGGACTAAAATAGTTGAAGAGATCATTTTTTATGTACCTCATCAATGTCCATGTTATTGAATACATCAGTTTATCAATGGTATTATTGAATTTCAGATCTATCATAATCAACTATGCTTGTCGTTGCTCCATCATCATCAGCGACGATTGCCATTTCTCCATCTTGTTTTTGCAAAGATAAGTTTTACTTTGATGCCAGTACATATTTGTATTGCTTATAAATGTAATCAAATTGGCTTAGCTGTCTATATCTACCTCATATGACATTCTTGACTCTGATATGGACCGGTCAGTCTGTGGTCCAAAGATTCCATCCAGATCTTTAAGGCTCATATTCTATTTTATTTGTTTGATAATGAGAATGGTTACCATTTATAATATAACACAACTAGTTTGACAAGCATATATAATATAGTTTTACCTTATTCCTGTCATTTCCAAGTATCATCTTTGTTAATGATCCTTGCATCTCTTCATGTTGCTGCATAGTTTATAATGAAGCATTGAAATTACAGTTCTGTTGTGCTGAATTTACATTGCACATATGTGTGTAATTTGCATATGTCTGAATTGTAATTTTTGTATACTGGTATTACAAATTTTACCTGCGTATTCTTGTCAGTCTGATTATCCTCCTGAGAGTTCATGATCTGTTCCATCATAAGTTTAGTGTAGCCTCCCTGCATTGAAATATATTTTAGTCGAAAAACAACCTTCTTATCTTAGCATTTTTTAATCTAAGCAATGATTTTGCTCACCTTTTTGTATGTGAAGGTATTTAAAAGGTCACTGAAACAATTTGTGCCTGCAAATATTTTATAAGGATCCGACTGTACTTCTTTAATTGCTTCTTGTGAGTTCATTGATGTTGGATAATCATCACATCTACTTGTTGTGACATACATATTATTCTACTTCATAAAAAAAACAAGCAGCTGAGTACTTATATAGCTTTTTATCAGATTCTTCTTTTTTTCATTGCATCATTGAATTGTGTTTCTTACCTCAAGTAGTTGATCAAACTAGACTGGTGCTTGTATTAGTTGCATTAGGGAAGCAATTGAAACCTGCAAGATAATGAAGAAGCCATTAGTTCTCATTTATTTATTGTTTGTGTCAACTGTTTTGAATTGGGAGTAATTTTGCATCATTGTTGCTTTCTTCTTGGCGAATCATTTCCTTATAATTCTAAATCTAATATTGTGCCTCTGATATTTCCTGCTGCTTTGTTCTTCTTTTTAGATTCATGTCCTGTTATAACATCTAGATTTCATGTTTTGACAGTTAGAAAGTTTCTCATCATTACATATTCCATGCATCTAACACACACAAGGAGATTGAATTCAAATGATCGGTGTACTAATCTTGGCTGTTGAGGTTTGTGGTTCCTCTTCGATATGATTTCTGCCCCTTTGCCCTGCTTTGCGTGAGTAGAGCACGACCTTTTCTCCATCATTGAACCTAATATTGTGCAAAAGCTAGCATTAGGTGTTTAAATTTGGTCTGATTACAAAAGCCATGTAGCAGTATTTCTGGTTGTATTAGTGAAATCTTGCCAAAACTGCTAATTGAATTGATAGTCCTAGTGGTATGAATACTTGCATGAGCTGGTTTTTTAAATTATATACATGTACAGAATAATTGCATTAATAGGAAATACTAGGTGCACTATTTTGAAATCTGCAATTTTATCTTTCAGATTTTGTAATTCTTTTACAAGAGGAATATAGGAAATGTAGAACATTTATGTGTGCTGTGGCTGCAAAAGTAATTAAAGAAATTGGCCAAGAAAAATGTGTTTTGTGTGTGTGTGATTCTGCTAGCTACATGATCCTCTTATCTCACGTAATATATGCTGAATCTGCTCCTTGTTCACAGTGAGGAACCATAGAACCAGGGCACCATGGAACCAGGGCCAGGCCCTGTTACTAGATGAAGTACAAGGTGTAGGCTATCCTTTTGCTCACTGATGACCACAAATTCTATGGATGTAACATATACAAGCACATTGGATTGATAAGATTTATGTGCTAACCTTGGTTGTTGAGGTTTGTGCTTCCTCTTCGATCTGATCTATGCTCCTTTCCTCTGTTCTGCATGATTTCTCCAGCTTTCTCCTGCTCTGCGTGAGTAGAGGAGTGCCTTTTCTCACGCAGAGCAGATCTGATCTCCACGCAGATCTTTTCACCTGTTTTCTTTGCTTCTTTTCTAACTATACATGTCATATTCCTATGGAATTCCTGTTTGTTGGGCTTATGGGCTGCTACATGTTTAGTGGGCCTCTCTCTATCATCTTAGTTATTGAACTTTTCAATTGCACGGAACTTACATCTAACAACAACAACAGATCTGATCTGCGTGGGCCTTTTTTGTCTGATGAAATTTGTGTGATAGTTTCTCCTAAAACACATGGTTTTTTTCCCTGTTGTAATTTGTGTGTTTTTAGGCGGCAAACAATCATGTGCTAGCTTCTCCTAAAACACATGGTTTTTTGTCTGTTGAAATTCGTGTGTTTTTTAGACAGCCAACAACCATGTGTTAGCTTTGACTAAAATACACGGCTGCCTAGAACGGGGACCTAGAAACCAAGGTCACGCCGGCTTGGCCTGGCGTTGAAGAGGTGCGTTGACTTGATGCAGATAGCACGGCGGCAATCCTCTTCGTGTCGGAGCGGACATCATTGCGCTAAAAGATGGGCCTCGGCGGTGTCGCGTGGAGAAAGGGCCTGCATTCACCGCCCTCGTGGCCCGGCGCAGGATGCAAGGTAGTAGCCGGGCCGGATGAGGAGGCGGACGCTGTGCGCCGCCGGATAGTCTTGCGCCGCCGAAGGAAATATGAGCCCCGTGCTGCTAGTTCCTCCGGCCCCCGACCGCTACTCGTCCATGGCCGAGGCCCAGTCCTGTCAAATCGGTGACCTGGAGCAGAGCCATAAAGATGGGCCCTCTAATATAGCTATAATATATACCATCTCTACCATTGTATCAACTCTTTTATGCATTTCTTCATTTCTCTTCTCTCACTGCCAAATGTTTGCTTTCAAGAAACATGAGGCCACTGAAATTTTAGAACAATTAGCAAGTAATTTACCAAAATTATGCCGTGCTAGATTCAACTTTAAAATCAACAGAGTTAGTACATTACCTAGTTGAGAAATTGAGATAACAATTATTCACTAAATAGTGTAAGGTCACACACTGTCCTAGCTGCAGCGTGTGCACAAGCGTCTCAAATCTTGTGTTCCAAAGAATAGAAATTGAAGGAAAAAGCAAATTAAACATTGATTAAATATATGAAATTGAGATCAACAAAAGGATTAGGAGCGATTGGGCAAACATACGTACCTGAATGGGAAGTCTGAAACACCTCACGTATGGACTCGTCACTCGCGTCGTCCGGAATCACGTGGTTGCGGCCGGCTGTCAGCGAGGTGGCGAGTCGCGACGAGACCGCATGGAGCGGTGAGGTTGCGGCGACGGACACTGGATGTAGCGGACGGCTTCAGGCTTCCCTTCTCACGCACGGAGTTGGGCCCTTTGGTTCGAGGGCCCAGTGCAGGCCCCCCCCTAGGGCCGGGCCTCTGCAGGGAGGTGGCCGTGCGAATCTTTGGGCCTACTACACCTGACAAAAGGAAACTTCTCAGTTCTTAGCCAGAAGATCTCATCGTTGCAGGAAGCCCGGCCGGTGAAAAGGACTCCTAGTCGTGTGATAGAGATGACACTGAGTCACTGACACGTCAAGCTTAGAATGCTTATGCAAAACTGAAAATGCGATTGGCAGAATATAAAGTGAGTGGGCCGGTCCATCTCGACTGAACTAACTTAATGGGCTCTCACAAACCCAAACCAGAGAGAGGGGGAAAAATCATGCCTGCCCCAGTGGCCTCCACTAGGGCATTGGTTTGTTTTTTCTTGTGAGAAAAGCCCATTCCAACACGTCAGATTTTCCTTTCTTCTTGCGAACGCACGAAAGGAATCGAGCAGTCGAGAGCTTGCGCCTAGCATTGCGTCTGAAATTTTATTCTTCCTTTCCCCAGCTTTGCAACCAAGAAGATATGGAGAGCTATACCTGTCAATGGATGTTGGCACGATGATGAGGCCGGTCAACGGCTGCTTGAGGCAGCAGAGAATCTAGCAAACATTAGCATATTTGTTTCAAAGCAAAAAGGCAACTATGGACCTGCAAGAGAAGGTCAAGATGATTCAAAATTTAAACTTAGGGCTCGTTTGGAACGTAGGATAGGCAAAAGAAATTTCACGGGAACGCAAATCCTTTACCTTGGTGACGTCATGTGGCGTTTGGATCAAAGGAACGAGTTGTACCGTTCCAAAGGAAAGTCTTTCTTTCACCTAGAAAACGCAGGAATGAAGACATGCACTGCTATCTCCTGTTTTCCATTCCTTTACGAAGTCCAAGACACTCATGCTCACTGACGCGATTTGGTGCAGGCTTTCACGGAGACAAAGGACTAAGCACTCATTGATTAACGCCCTGTTCGCTTTGGGTTTATTTGGCTGATAAGCCATAGCTGAAAGTACTATTGGCTGATTTAGTGTGAGAGAAAAGTATTGTTCGTTGGCTGAAAAAGTACGGTTTATAAGCCAAACAAGCTCAAACGAACAGGGTGTAACACTCTAAAGTAGGGTCCATGGTCTATGCAAGCATCAGCACGGCATACATGGTTGATCAGAATTTTTTGAATTTTTTGTTAACTAATACGGAGTATATGTTGCTTTGTTTAAGAAAAATATTTGTCCAATTCTTGTTTAGTCTAAGTAATCATGTTTACCGCTAACCCCTAAATTCCTATGCTACTCATATCCTTTGTTCCAAACATCAAATCCTTTAAAATTCCGATGTTTTTCATTCCTCTATTATGCACATACATTTTTTTTCTATGCCTGTGTTTCTTCCTGTTCGTATTCCGTCGTTCCAAACAGGCTCTTACAATAGGGCCTTGGAACTAAACATTTTGTTAGAGATTTTGGACATGGTTGTATCGAGGAATGTAACTCACCAAAAGGAAACTAAAGGTTATCTTGATTTGTCCTCAGTAAAAAATGCACAACCATGAGATAGGGGTGATAAAAAATGGAGGGTAAATGAAGACAATAATAGTTTTTAAGCTAAAACATTTGTTGATAATAGATATATGAAGGGTTCTTGCCGATAGATGTGAGGGTGGTTACGAAGAGAGGACATTTTTACATTAAATAGCTGGACAAAATATTTGTAAAAATATTTTAATATTTGTAAAAATATTTTAAAGTAAAAAGACAAAATGTTGACAAAAAAATTGAACTATCTACGCTAGTTGCACGGACCGCCTTGCCAGTTTACTAATATGAAAATGACCAATTATGTCATTTATGGGAAATAGTAAAGTATAGTAAACATTAGTAAATTATGGATATGGGTGAAACAAAACATATGGATCCTTGGTTGATGAGTTTGGTACGATCAGATAAAGATCATGGAGTATGTATATGCACACCGTGTTAGGAAATACTCCTAGATAAAGAGAAAAGGCATGCAAATTAGTATAAGCCTTGTTCATTAGTTGTAAGTAATAACTAAACATGAACACTTAATGCTTATGTTTTCCTAAGATTCTAGCACACGGGTCGATGGACTAGTTCTAGTTAACTAAGGCCCTGTTTGTTTCTTATGGCAAAACTTTTGCGCTGCACTTTTAGCCCATTTTTTTGGGCAAATGGATCCAAACAAGTGGGCTAAAAGTGAGCAAAAGGAGAGAGGAGGCTAAAGTTTAGTTCATTTGCACATCAAGAGGTGCAAAACTAGGTTAAAAGCATTGGGGGTGTAAAGGATATCTCATTTTGCACTTTTAGTCCCTTTTTTGCCATAGATCCAAACACCCAAGCAAGGACTAAAGTTTAGCAACAAAAATTTAGAGGCTAATCTTTTGCCATGGCAAATGGATCCAAACATGGTCTAATATCATGATGCATTAATATTGAGTTATTTATGGAAAAGGACGGTTAAAAGAAGAGAAGAGAAATCATTATTTACTGATAAGCCGCCTGATGCTGTTTTGTTGTGAAAGAAAAACATTATACCAAGACTAATAAGCAGGGCTAATAAGTTGAAACGAACATAGCTTACCAGTTTTGTCTTGTAGAGTTAGAAATGGGAACCAAAAAGCACACTGTGGTGGATGCATGGATCGTACTATACACATGGCCGGTGAACAAAACACTCTGTGGATTTCTTCGTGTATACATAATAACTCAATAAAAAGAAAATCAGACCAAACGAAAGAAGCCTCACATACATCAAATCTAAACCTTTCATTTGCCTCTACTACCGGCCCGACCGCGTATTAATACGCAGCTGGGCCTGAGCTCAAAACTCATTAGCTTGCAGTAACCAATGAGGGACTAATCTAAAGATATGATTCGTTGTGGCTAGCTCGCGCAGCCAACGCGTCCACGTTGTTGGCTTTTCGTGGCCGTTCGATCGGCCGCGCGGACGGCCCAGATCGGGCGAGCCGCGGTCATTTTTCGAAAAAAAAAACCCTTCTACTTTTCGGAAATCAACCCGCGATCCAGAGTCCCTCTCAGGATATTTTGCAAGAAACTCCTCAGATTTTTTTGAAATCAACCCGCAGTCCAGAACGGATGCCCTCTGGGTTTTTTACAAAAAAAAACCCTTACCTTTTCCGAAAATCGACCCGTGCTCCACAAACCCTCTCAACATTTTTTACGAAAACCTCCTCGGATTTTTCTCAAATCAACATACAGTCCAACTTTGATTATATCTTTTTTTCCCAAAAAAAAGACGTTTGGCCAGTGCACCGCGCGCATGGGCACGCCCGAAAGACTAGTAATCAATAGAGCTAGCTATATACTAGCACTGTTGCTATACGTACGATCCATGTCCGGTTGATGAGCGACGATCCAACTCCTCCGGCACGGCCGGTGATCCGTACGTTCTTCTTCACTCTCTGAATCTCTGTATGTATCTGTGCACGTATCTGCTTTCTTCTTCAGTTCATCAGCATGCCATGCATGATGCATGGTCGTCGGCTAGCTACCGATCGATCGATCACGGACAGTGCACGTTCCTGCCGGGCCCTCCGTAGTAGAAGTTGGTGCCCCAGGCGCGGTTGTTGGCGCCCTGGATGTCGTAGCAGCCCGGGTGGTCGGCGACGAGGCGGAGCGCGGCGGCGGGGACGAGGCTGTTGTCGCTGTCCACCACCTGCGTGAAATTTTTGCATTTTGGTCCGTTTTGAAAACATTTTTTACAAAAAAACCCATACTAAAACGTTTGCTGAAAATAGACCATTTTTAGGCGTCTTAGAACATGACGTCAAGGTATGAGGGTCGGCGTTGACTGACACAACGTCGATGTCTTGCCACGTCACGGACGACCCCGGTCGACGGCGACACGGTGGCGCATGGGGTCCGACACATCGGCGTTGTGTCAGCCAACGCCAAAGGCCCAACCTCGGCGCTGTGGGACTACACGCCGAGCTATTGGCACCATCTGGCGTGCGGCCCAGACGGCCTAGCAACGCTTCGTGGCCCAATATCTCGGCGCTGGGTCACTTAACGCCGAGCCACCCTCGGCGCGGCCCGACTCAACGCCGAGGTCTGGACTCTTGAAGCCGCACCGAGGCCCCCTTCTTCTTCCTCCCTCGTTAACTATCCTAGCACTGTAGTGCTACTGTTTGTATCACTGAAAAGGCTACTTGCTGTTTATTTCAGATGGTCTTATACCCTGTACTTCGTTAACTATTATATGATTGTAGTGCTACTGTTTGTATCACTGAAAAGGCTACTCGTGTTGTTGCAGTCACTGAAAGGGCTACAAGTACTGTTGCAGTCAATGAAAAGTCTATTTAAAAACTCACTGAAAAGCCTAGATTCGCTTACTGTTGTATCCGTATACGCAATGAATTAATATCAGAGTGATGTACTGCATTTAGATAAAGTGACAAAACACAGGTGTAGCCTTTTCAGATGAAATGACCAGTCATGGTTGTAGGCTTTTCAGATGAAGCATCTAGCCTTTGCATATTCAATAAATGAGTACACACATAAGTTTTTTGTCAAGTAGCGTTCATGGTAAACCTGCCTTTATCTCTATATATAGTGCTCCATGTCTTGCTCCACATCCACACATCTTGTTTTCTGGTTTAGTTTTAGCAAATGTCGAGCGGAGGTTCCTCGAGTGGAAAGGGTGTCGGTGGAGGGAGAGGAAAGGGGTGAGGAAGGGACCTCCGATTGTGTGGGAGGGTTCTCTGGGTCCTGATTCTTTCGAAGAACCAATAGAGGAATTTCCTTTGGAGAGGAAGAGTGACTTCACCCGTGAGAGACCTCTTAGATCATACGACAAGCGCATTGAAGATTGGCCAAAATGTCGCCACGATTTGGATTGCGTTATGCAGATGTACAACGACTGTGACGGTGGAGGCCGTCGTTTCTTCAGATGCCCGCAGGGATTTGTATTTCCTTTGAACTCTCTCCTTTTTTAGATTCGTATTTGGTTTGTAGTAGTACTTATTGGTAGATGGGTTTTCAGGATTCAAGCTGTCCAGATAACTATGGCTTCACTAGATGGGTCAACCCTCCTCCTATCTATCCCCATCAACAGTATATCACATATCTACAGGGACACATCTTTGACCTAGAGTATGGCCCTGGAAGTCGTAGCAGGGACAAAGTCGGACGACGACAACAGCAATGATGTAGAGGAGGCACTATGCAATAATCCGTACTGCCAGTGCTCGTACCATAAGAAGCACGGGCCTCCTTCTCCACCGCCACCGCCACCGCCACCACCTCTGTCACTTGGGGGATACTGTGGGGAAGGCACAACTCAGTTCAATATGTGGGACCGTTATTAGGACCAACCTTTGTTAGTCAATTTGAATGTGGAATGCTTGTATGAGTTGTTCTTCCCAATCCCCTAAGGCATGCTAGGTTTAGTTTGCAACATGCCATTGTTAGTTTTCATGTGAGTGTGTAATCGTAGTACCTTTGTAACGTCTGTATCACTTGTTTCTTTCAATCCCTAAGGCACGGTAGGTTTAGTTTGTGACATGCCATTGTTAGTTTTCATGTGAGCGTAATCGTAGTGCATTCGCAATTTCAAAAATTGCAGTTTACCTATCTCTAAGTTTCATGTACTATGGTTGATTCCGAAACTCAAAAAAAGATTTGACTCTCTCTAAGAATAGGGGATTGAAATCGAACATTACAAATGAGAATAAAAGAAATAATAAAAGAGTACCGAAAAAGAATAATAAAAAAGAAAAGGAAAAAGAAATAGAAGAAAAAAAAGAAAAAAGAGAATGGCGTCGAGTCAGCCCACGCCGAGGTAAAAAGAGAATGGCGTTGAGTTGGCCCATGCCGACACTATGGGCGCTGAGTCGGCCCACGCCGAGTTTGAACACCAAGGCGTTGAGTCAGGCCACACCGACGTTTGGGCCGCGGACGTCGTCGATTCAGCCCACGGTCCTATCTCGGCGTCAAATGAATAAACGCCATTTCTAAAGGGTCGGCGTCAATTTACGACGCGCCGAGCTTGGGCACCTCGTCGCTTCGAACCAGCCGATTCCAGTATGCACCAGGAGTCGGCGTTAATTGACTAAACGCCGAGGTGCCTACCATCGGTGTGTCTTGATTTGACGTCGAGCTTTGAGTACACAAAAAAACAGAAATGAACATTTCAGTTCACAAGTGCACAAGTTGACAGAATTTCACAGAATACAAAATTTCATAGAATACACATTCAACGTTGGAAACATAGTGATATGCTTCATCAAACATAGTCCATGTCGTTACCACACCGACATACACATTGAACATCGAAACATAGTGATATCAAACATAGTCCAAACATAGTGCATACCATAAGATACATAGAACATTACATAAGGTCGCATACAAAGAAGCATATGACAAGGTCTGGAGCTTTTAGTTCGTTCCTTCTCCAATGCTCCTTTTCACCTTGATCTCTTTTTCCTATAATAGTAAATTTTAACAACTTTCAGCGGCTATTGAGCTAAGTTAGGAACAAAAAATGAGATGTAACTTAACTAGCATATCAAAAGATGTTCGTTTAGATATTGAGCTAATTGGTGTATGCTAAAATTTGAGCCAAGTACCTTAACGTGGACGCCATGAAGCGTAACACTTTCCCTCCCAAACGGATAGATACCGGAGTGTACTGGCCCACTTTGTCTGAAGGCGCCCTCTGTGGGACGCCCGTAACCTGAGGGCCTTTAGTTCCTTGGGGTGCATCTTCAAGATGGGACATGCCAATCTCATCATACTCATGCTCATAGTACTCTCCCCATCCCTTCATCATCTTCATCATCATAAGGACCATGTCCTTGACCACCCTCTGCACTAGTTGTTTGCACCATGTGAAGAAGAAGTCCCGCCAACATGTGCACCATGTGAAGATGAAGTCCCTCCAAAGATGTGCAGAGAAGGTCCAAAGACCAAGTCTGTTGTGGGACCGCCACATTCGGGCGCGTCTACATCCAAGGCGTGCAGCTACCTTTCGGAGGCGATGCATGGCACGCTGCATTTTGAAAGCACTATTAGTAAGTGGGGTTGGTCGCAAAACTATATAAAGATGTAACATCACTTGAATGATAGGAGGCTACCTGAATGTGCTATCGTAACATGGAGGCCTCATCAGGATCGCCCACAGGAATCATCAATGCCCTTCCTTGTTCGGCCACTGTCCTCATTATCTCCGTGCTCTATGCAAAAAAACAAGAATTTAAGTCTTTATCACAGTAAAGACCTCAGAGATGGAAATAGTTGTGTCACTTACAGCTCTGGCTAACACAGAGGCGATCTCAACTTGCTTGCCTTCTCGGGTAGCTTGGTCATATGGGTTGTTGCCCTCATCCTCGCTCGCAATGTCAGCAATGTCTTGCTCCGTCCAAGCGGGCCTCAATTGAAGCCTTGTTCGTTGACCAAGCCAAACAAGGTAATCATCGAATGCCTTGTCACGATGGATGGCGTGGATGCCCATGTTGTTCTGCTCCATCAACATCCACTCATCAATGTAGCGCTGGTGCTCCAGCTGCCAGTTGGTGATCTTCTTATTTTTTTGTCTGCTGAACCTGCAAATTTTACACCATAGCGACAATATGAAGGCCTACTCAATGATTCATTCATGTGAAACGAACAAAATATTGCATGTTACGTACTTGTGGAGCTGCCAACCGGTGGAAAAATCCTCGGGCGGAGAAGGCTGCAGCCTACCAAACTGCCGTGCTACACGGTGAGAGAGATGGTACTCCACTGCATAGAAACATATAAGGGGGGTCCTCATCATCCAGACGTCCTCGTCTACCGTGCACAAGGAACTCAAGTTGAGATCCGTGACTTGCCTCCGCCAATATGGGCGCCATCGAACCTATACACAACGTCGTCATCAACTAGTCGACGCTCAATTTGTGCACATATCCTCGATTAGGCCCAAAGGGTGGGAAACTTACATGCTGTGGCAAAAGGGTGTCCAGCTCGTTGGTGAAGCTGATGTACGCGTGGCGTGACACGTGGTAAGTTCCATGGGCTCGCTCGTAGAGGTGTGCCACAGTAGGGGCGACAACTATGTCTCCTTGAGGAAACCAAGGTTGTGGGGGATCAAGCTGATGCGGTCTCCCAACTGGAAGTCTCTCCCACATCCAAATCTGCAAGAAAGAGTGGAAACTTGCATGTTAATCACTTTTGTTAAGAAAAAACATTGAATTGTAGTGGAAACTTGTACAACTTTGCTTTATTACCTGCAACAGTGTGATGCACCCTGACATTGTAGCGTGCGCGCCTCCAGGATGGCGGCAAGCCTCGCAAAGCTGACGGTACAGGAATGCAAGTATAGCCGAGCCCTAACTCCTATTGCCGGCATCCTCCTAGTTCCAAAGGCACGGGATGTACATCCAGGATGCCGTGTCTCCAGTGCCATCAGGGAAGAGAACCATACCAAACATGTGCAGGACGTAGGCCCGACAGTAGTATGTCACGGTCTGGGCATCTACGTTGGGTGGGCACTCCCGAAACTGCTGACGAAGCCACCTTAGGGACACCCCACTGCTGCGCCGTTTCTTGCCAGCCTCAACTGCCGCTAGGGGACATCCCAAGAAGTGCTCAACCCGCTGCTGCCATCCTTCAGACTCCGTGTCTCCTATCACTTGGAATCCTCGGATTTTGACACCAAGGATCATGGCAACGTCCTCGAGAGTGACCGTCATCTCCCCGCACGGTAGGTGAAAGCTGTGTGTCTCCGGACGCCACCGATCTATCAACGCCGTCAGCGCCGCTGGGTTGAAAGGTGGCGTGCCTCGACGACAAACATGAGCAACGGTAGCAAGGTTCGCCAGCTTCAGGAGGGGCGTGTACCTCTCATCGTAGACCATGGTCGTAGAGGCCTCATGTGTCATTGGCCTCAGCACATTCAAAACCTGCAAAAAAAAGACAAGCATGAAAAAGTATTAGTTCATGTCACTTTATAAAGAGCATGGATTATAGAGCAAAAGATGAACAATGCACTGTTTCATACGAATTATTGAATATACCTCTCCGTTCTTGATCCTCCGAGTCCGGTGGTGCTCATCGAACCTTGGATCAAGAAGGGGGAACCGATCCATCCTGCAACATAAGGAATGCCAAAGCATTAGTATAAGTTAAAGCATGTATATGTGGTACGAAGTAACATAACAATAAAATAAACAAAAGTAAACCAATGCACTATTACACAAAGCAATTCAAGTAGCTAGCTTGGTGGATACCTGTTGTCTAAGTAGTTCAGGACATTTTCTCTTATTGTGGCCCGTCTTATGGAAACCAGAGCAACGGCTCTTTTGGGTGTCCTCTACAAAATGTGTCCCAACCTTACTCATGGTTGATCTACCTTTCGTGGCTCGGTCCATGTCCATCCTGAACCGCTTCCGCCGCCTAGGTCCTCTACTCTTCCAGAGTAAAC
Source organism: Miscanthus lutarioriparius (assembly GCA_904845875.1). Classification (NCBI taxonomy): domain Eukaryota; kingdom Viridiplantae; phylum Streptophyta; class Magnoliopsida; order Poales; family Poaceae; genus Miscanthus; species Miscanthus lutarioriparius. The sequence continues at coordinate 4,964 of CAJGYO010000830.1, read as the reverse complement.
CAAGATCAGCCACATACTTGGGGCCATCATAAGTAGGCCATTGACTCTCATCAAGAAATGGCTCGAACTGAGGATTCTAGGTGCTCATTAGGTTCCTCAAAGAGAACTCTGTGGCCATACGGGGAGGTACCTCAGCGTCAACATGTCTAAGGCGACAGTCTGTAATCATGTGGGAGCAAGGCCTATGGTATATGGTCGGTTTTCCACACGTACACTTGTTCTCATTGATCACTACTTTATGTTTTCGAGCACCCTGGTCTTCACCACCAATGTTAGTTCCACCACCCTCTAGAATCTCATATCCATGGTTGATCGGATCGAAACATGAACCCTTCTGTCGTTTAGACTTTTTCTTTGAGAAAGCTAGTTTCTGAGATGCTAAAAGTGGCCAAGCTTTGCCTGCTGTCCATAGAGACCTCGCATGCTGTCGAAACGAACCAAGCATTCAACTTGTAGAAGGTGAATGAGGCAATAGCAGTCACATGCAGACCACGACAACCTCTTAGAAGGCTATTGAACATCTCTGCCATGTTACTAGTCATGAAGCCCCATCTCCAACCTCCGGTGTCATATGCAAGTGACCACTTATCCTTCGACGCCATCAACTCGCTCAAGAATTGCCTGCCATCAACATTTGTGGCTAACTTCAGGGCATCTAGCTTGTCTTTGAATAATTGCACCTCTTGTTGCCTGCAAACCTCCTCAAATAATTTGAAGTTGTCCTTTGTGTGATCACGCCTTATAAGATTCTGAGCAAGGTGTCTGGTGCACCACCAGTGATGTATTTGGCCATAACCAGGGAATCTCTTGTTCTACGGCATTCAGAATGCCAGCATGCCTATCAGATATCACACAAACATCACGTCCTAGACCAATTACCACTTGTCTTACTAGCCTGAGAAACCAACACTAACTATCCATGTCCTCCTTCTAAACAATCGCAAAGGCCAATGGCGCAAGCTGGTCTTCTGCATCTGTCCCAATACAAACAAGCATTGTGCCTTCAAATTTCCCTGTAAGAAAGGTCCCGTCAATTGAGACGATGGGCCTGCAATGCTTGAATGCTTTGATGCTCTGCCCGAACGCCCAAAAGGCCCTTCTAAATACCTGGCTACCATTCCTTGTTTCACCCTCCTTAGGTAAATACTCGAAGTGCATCCCAGGATTTACAACCCTCATTGCGTTCAACATTATAGGGAGGCGCTCATAAGCTTCTTCCCAATTTCCAAATATTATTTCCAGTGCACGCTGCTTTGCCCTCCATGCTTTCCCATACTTGACATAGTAATTGTACCATTGGAAGATGATATCAACCAACGCGGACACCGTAATGATTGGCATATGCTTCACCATGGGGCATAACTGCCTTGCAATGAACCTAGAATTGAGCTGCAGATGGTTCTCTTCTGCCTCAGCAATGGCACAAACATGTGGTTGCTTCACTGAGGTAATCTTCCATTTGCCTGCCTTCATCTTCCTAGCACATACTCTCCAACCACACTGTTGTTCTTCACAAGCAACAGTGTACCTCTTCTCCTTGAATGAATTGATGACCCTAAAAGGTCGGTTGTGTACAATGGAGTACTCTTGCAACCATGATTTCAACTCATCGATGGTAGCAAACAATATGCCCTTCCATATGATGAGGCAACCGCTAACATCAGGCACTGTTGTATCACTTGGCCCACCATCAGCTACTGCCCTGTGACCATGGCTAAGGTCCTCGAAATCACCAACTAGTGGATCTCTCCAAGGCAAGACCCCAAACAATATCTCTATTTCCCTAAAATTGAGACGACCAACAGGGCGATCATCATCAGAGTCTTCGGCTATCTCCTCTACAAAGGATTCATCATCTCCAGCTATCTCCATGTCAAAACGGTTCGTAGCCCTAGCATCACCAAAGTCTTCTTCACCACTAAGATCATCTTCGTCGCTAAGCTCATCCTCAATAGAAAAGTCTCCGCTAGCGTCGTCCAAACCTTCTTCTGCATCACCAATTACATAATCATCATCCTCTTCATCACTATCATGATTGCCCTCACCATCGGCAACTGGATTCTCCTCCTCATCTCCACCATAGCCTAGTTGTGTGACAAGTATTTCTTCTTCAGACAAAGGACCATAACCTATGTGAGCGGGGGAAGATGGCCATGCTTCAAAGTTATCATTTCCTAAGCCGGACTCCTTACTTACTACTAAATCCAAAGATCGCACTTCTGAGGCCAATACAACTACCTTGTAATCATTCCATTCAGTCTCGCTTGTAATTTTGAGCAACCGCTTGATCCGAGGACCCTTCGACGACCCAACATCTATGACACCTTCAAACTGAACATGCACGTCTCCTTCATTCTAGCCTAACTTAACCTTCACTCGCTCCACTAACTGGGTCAAAGATGATGTTGCAGAAAAAATCAACAACTCCTCACACATGTCCAGAAATTCCAAACTATCATCTCTTGTCCTAACAATACGGCCTCCATGATGCAACCTCACTAATTTATCCATCTACAGCCATCACACAACAAGTAGTGTCACATATCAATATATCATGCGAGTTTCAATCCAATAAGTAGAAACTAAAATATATCATTTCATCTTTTTCAACCCCAACAACATAATCATTTGTAGTCATAAAAAATTGAAATGTAATGACCAACAAATAAGTAAAATACATACTAACCCTAATGACCAACAAATAACTAACCCTAATGACACCTACAATAAACAAAGAACCCTAATGACCAAAATAACTAGAAACCAAACTAACCTAACATGTTCAGCACATAAAACAGTTAAACAACAATGCACTCAATCAACCTAAGCCATACATTTTTGCAAATGCAAATACACATATACCAAAACACCATACACTCATGATTTCACATGATTAGAGACAATGCAAGCACATCTACGCGGATAGATTAGAGGAGGGGAGGGACCATTACCTCAAGGAAGCTTCAGGAGACGAGATCAAGGCTCCTAGGGTCGCTTTTGGGAGTTAGGGTTTCGTGGGGGCGTGGGAGGAGCCGAAGAGCAGAGCCGGCCGGCGGTTTCAGAATGGAGGGAGGAAGAAGAAGGGGGCCTCGGCGCGGCTTCAAGAGTCTAGACCATGGCGTTGAGTCGGGCCACGCCGAGGTCTAGTGGCTCGGCGTTAAGTGACCCAGCGCCGAGATATTGGGCCACGAAGCGTTGCTGGGCCGCCTAGGCCGCGCGCCCGATGGTGCCAATAGCTCGGCGTGTAGTCCCACAGCGCCGAGGTTGGGCCTTTGGCGTTGGCTGACACAACGCCGATGTGTCGGACCCCATGCGCCACCATGTCGCCGTCGACCGGGGTCGTCCGTGACGTGGCAAGACCTTGGCGTCGTGTCAGTCGACGCCGACGCTCATACCATGGCGTCATGTTCTAAGACGCCTAAAAATGGTCTATTTTCAGCAAACGTTTTGGCATGGGTCTTTTTGTAAAAAATGTTTTCAAAACGGACCAAAATGCAAAAATTTCTCACCACCTGCACGTTGCGGAAGTAGGCGGCACGGTTGGAGCCCTCCCGGGGGAAGTGGCCGCTCCCCATCTGCGTGGGCGTGTGCGACCCCGACGGGAGCGAGTTCACCACCTCGCCGCCCAACTGCACCATGTTGCCGTGCCCGCCTAGGTGCGTGAACAACAAATGACACCAAGAATCCACCAAATGGGCACGACCCATGGCAGCCACCACCGGTTCCCGGTGTGGGTCCTACATATATATCACCATGCATATGCATGCGTGTTAGTTTGTATATTAAGGGCTCGTTCGTTTCATCTGGAATGCTCACCTGGAAAAATTCCTGGCGGGAATACTAGCTAAATTTGTATAAGTTTGATCTGTTTGGAATAATTCCTGGACTGGTTTTGCTGTAACCGAATGGGCCCTAAGGGAGTTGCTATATTTTAGGTGCCTGAAATGTAGCAACTTTTCAGACGACGGGTACAGCCCTTGGATCTGCATCCAATGGTCAGATATGTGATCTGTTGTTTCTGTCACCCAATGACCCTGCTCGACTAGGGGCGGTTGGTGGTTGGCCAATTGACCCTCTCACATGAACACCGTTCATGTGAACCAACAAAGCAAGACTTCTCTCTCACATAAACGAACCAAAGAACGATACGAACCGACCAACCGAACAGTCAAGCGAAGCTCTTTACGGGTCTGCGAATGAACCCACAAATCCAGGCAACTACCGGGCCCGCCAAACCTTAACGGGCGCATGATCCGACACCCATTAACTCAAGTTGGTGCTCATTTGGGCCAAACTGAAACTATCGGCCCAATAAACAGACGTACAAGCATACACAGAAAATTACAACTCTGACACTGCACCCTCCAGCAAGAAAGAAACACATGCCGATTGATAGCCTGTTCGTTTGGCTGTGGCTTGTCGTAAACGATCGTAAATTTCCAGCCGGAACAGTATTTTTCTCTCACACAAACCAGCCAGCAGTACTTCTTCACGAATTAGCAACGAAACGAACCAGCCAACCGAACAGGCTGTGAATCTGGATCCAGAAAGAGCACGAGAGTGGAGAGAAGGGCGAAAATTAGTAAATAAATGCACAGAAAAATCACAACAGCATGAACAATAAGAAAGGATACGAAGATCAGCCAAGGGAAAAGGTACTAACCTACGGAATTTTGTATTTCTTGCCTTCATATCCTTTGTTCTGTAATGCTCTATAATCTGCTATTGGAGATCACACTGACACACACCACTTTGCACAGAATCAGGCATGGCCTCTCTTCTCTCTTGTCACTACAGTAGGATTAGTATTTCATGATGATTTCTTGAATACACACTCATGTTTAGATAGAAGACATTATGAACTGCATAACAACGAAGGCATAATCATTTCTACTGAGTAAAGAATGAACCATCTAAATGATGCTAAAAAATTCAGACAATACACAAGAAAATTGCACATTTGT